>JAODXP020000028.1:26611172-26625270 GCA_027497455.2 Sardinella longiceps | reverse complement strand
TCAGATGTAGCGCTACGCGCGTTCATCTGATAATAGGCGTGTTTGAGATGTAAAGCCGCCTACAGCCGCCTGCAGCCGGCTGCAGCCAAGCGATGCATTGTGGTTAGACGCGGTGTCCGACTTCCGGCTGACTTCACCAAGCTTGTGAATGCGTCACCAAAATACGCCCACAGCACGTCACTCAAAACTCGCGGTAACAAGGCGGCTGCAGCCGAAAACCCGCATCTCCTTTTTCTCGGCTGCAAGAGGATGCATCCCACCCCCATGACGTAACTCATTATTCCGATTGGTTTGAAACTCCTCATGACAAATATGACACCAACCACGTTGTACTCACTGAAAATGGGCTTATTTGAATGAGCTTCTGCTAAGCAGTATGCAAGTTTTGCCCAATGAAATAGCCTTATTGCTCTCCAGCATGGCTTGGTTTGCCATCTCAAATAAGCATTTCATACCACATTACTATTTTTAACAAAACACCTTCAAACACAACTCTGTTCCTCTTGCATTGCAACAATAATTTATTAAGCAACATTATATGATTTATTTCGCCAGTTATCACGTTCATTTTAATGGTGAAATGAGGGGATTCAAGCTGTTTTCAGTGCAAACAAACTTCCGCGATATCTCCCGACATCACGTCCATGTTCACGTGTTGTATGGCTTCAGCCAGCTGCAGCTGTGTTGTCCACCTTGTCCCCCATGCTTTTCCACTCCCACCGACGTATTTCCGTAGATCTCGCTGGTTCTGGCTACAGCCTCTAGCTGTACCGACTCTGAACACGAACGAGCTTATTCAGCGATAGACGAATTATTTCAGGAGCCAGAAATCCTTGAATCTAACTGGGCAAACGGCTTGTCCATCAATTTAATTGACGTACACTGCAGCCAACCACATCGAAACCAACCGAAGACGCTCGTTACGTTTGTTGGATTGGTTGGATTCAAAACAGTTGCTTCTTCGCTACGTCACACCCTCTACAGCAGCCAGCAGCCCTGACTGGTCCGGTTAGGAAATATTGGGCTTGAAATCCCTCCCAATGGCATCAACATCAGATCGTTGCGCGGAGGCCTTACGAAAGTTACGTAGCGCATGATCTGACGTGAGTGAGGTAAACAAATAGGCCTACAAAATGAACATTCATGATTAAATGTTTATTTTCCCTGCAGCGCATCCTTGAGAGAATTGCGCACCACGTGACTACTGTTGTACGATAGGCCTATTGCTGCTTCAAGTTTAGCCTAACTCCCATTACAATATTATAGTGTTTTGGTTTTTGTTGCACTGGTTTTAGGTCTCAAGAACAAAAAAGTGCATAGCCTCATGCTATTTTCAGCCCGTGTGGAAATTAAATGTTCTCTTCAACGTCAATAACAATAGAACTTAATGTTCAACAACTGTCAACTTGCAATTATAAAAATAAAACGGCTGCCTTTTGAAAAGGTAAGTCAAATGGCAAGTTAAGTAGCCTAAGTTAGTGCAAATGAGAAAAATAAATAAAACAATCTTTTAATTCTCTCCCTTACTCATTAAATAAATTAAATAAATTACAATCCCAAAGGGGTAACGCATTAAAAAGCAGCTGGCTTAAAAATTCATCAGTCAGTCGAAAATAAGACAGATAGGCTAAATTTCGATTTCTGTGCATTATCCTCGTCCAGGGGTCGGCAACCCGCGGCTCTTGAGCCGCACGCGGCTCTTTAGCACCCTCCTAATGGCTCAATGGAGGGTTTGCAAAAATGTGTGAAAATGGAAAAATAACTTTTTTTTTTTTTTTTTTTAATATGGTTTCTCAGGGGGTAAACATGACACAAACATTCTTATGTTGTAAAAATGTGTGTAGTTGTAAATATATTTCATTTAATATGATATTCAAGAAATGTGCGCTTCAAATGCTGGAAGCCGTTTTTATCATTCGAGCGCAAGCTGACAGTCAGGGATAGAGCGAGGCACGCTCTCCCACTTCTCATCCCTGAGAGAGTCCATAGACGCCCATCACGATCACACACTCAACAGTGATTATTTGCAAGGTGCAAGGTCCGATGATGTAGCCTAGTGTCTGTAGCTGAGGGGGAAGAGAAGGATGCTGCTGCGTTTGACAGTTGCACAGACTTCGTTCCATTTGCGAACTTATGAGACGAGGATAATGCAAAGAAATCGAAATTTAGCCTATCTGTCTTATTTTCGACTGACTGATGAATTTTTAAGCCAGCTGCTTTTTAATCGCAAACTGCGTTACCCCTTTGGGATTGTAATTTATTTAATTTATTTACATGAGTAAGGGAGAGAATTAAAAGATTGTTTTATTTATTTTTCTCATTTGCACTAACTTAGGCTACTTAACTTGCCATTTGACTTACCTTTTCAAAAGGCAGCCGTTTTATTTTTATAATTGCAAGTTGACAGTTGTTGAACATTAAGTTCTATTGTTATTGACGTTGAAGAGAACATTTAATTTCCACACGGGCTGAAAATAGCATGAGGCTATGCACTTTTTTGTTCTTGAGACCTAAAACCAGTGCAACAAAAACCAAAACACTATAATATTGTAATGGGAGTTAGGCTAAACTTGAAGCAGCAATAGGCCTATCGTACAACAGTAGTCACGTGGTGCGCAATTCTCTCAAGGATGCGCTGCAGGGAAAATAAACATTTAATCATGAATGTTCATTTTTGTAGAGCCTATTTGTAGCCTACTTAGTCATTTTAATAGTAGACATACAGCTTATGTACTGACAGTCTATGTTGCCTTATATAAGGCTTTTAGATTTTGCGGCTCCAGACAGGTATGGGTTTTGTTTTTTTGGGCCAATATGGCTCTTTGAACATTTTGGGTTGCCGACCCCTGCCTTAGACCCTTTAAAAAGCTTCTGTTAGGTAGGGAGCTGCTCTTGCTCCTGAGCTAGCCTATCTGTAGAGGACCCCAGTATTGCCTAACGAAATAGCACCAGAGAATATACTACATCCTGATAAATTTAAGATGGACTACAATTACTGTATGTAGCCTAATGCAACAAATTACAGCCAATTATCCAACAAATTAGACCATGTCAGGACCTACAGACCTTGCTCAGTAGAGGGATGTCAGGATAATTCTAGGGGCCTGGCACAAACAGGAACATATTTTAATACACTATTCTAATTATGAGAGCATTTTCAATACTGTAGCCTATTGTTTAAGCACCCTTATTTGTTGATCACAAGCTGAGTGCTCAGCTTTACTGATTTACTTGTGAAGGCCTAGCAAAACAGTAGCCTACACAGAAATTATGAATCTCAATCACATGTAATTTAGGTAATGCATATCACCAGCAAGCCACCCCAAAATCCACCAGATTGCAGGAAATCACATCAACGGAATGGAAAATTTCCGGAGGGCAGGTCCCCAGCCCCTCATTTGAATGTATTGTGCATCCTCCGCAGGATGGTCCCAAAAACACCACAATGACGGGATCATTGAAAATCAGCTACAAATTTCTCACACGGGCCTACCACTGCACCCTCCTCCTTCGGTTTAGCGTGTGCCGGAAAAATGGTGCCCCCACCCCAAAAAAAAAAAAAAAATCTCACTCCAAGGTTTTTTGAAAAGTTGGCAGCCCTGGCTCACAGTGATCCAGGACCATTCTTCATTTTACTGCTCAAAGTGATCCAGGACCATTGTTCATTTTACCGCTCTCACAGCGATCCAGGACCATTGTTCATTTTACCGCTCACAGCGATCCAGGACCACTGCTTATTTTATCCATCCGATATCATGCTTTTTATTCTTTATCATGGTTTTATTTTGATGCAATGGATTTATGAGTTTGCAATTACTATGGATTAAATGGAACCCTTCTCCTGGTCTTTCTTTGACAAAGAATTAAATGTACTGAATTGTCTATCAAAGCTTTGCAGTTTACTGATTAGAAAACTATTAAAATAAACCTCGATCCTGGATCGCTGTGAGTGGTAAAATGAACAATGGTCCTGGATCACTGTGAGAGCAGTAAAATGAATAGGCCTAATGAATAATGACCCAGGATCACTGTGAACGGTAGCCTACATAAACTGGTCCTGGATCGCTGTGAGCAGTAAAATAAACTTCGGTCCTGGATCACTGAGCGGTAAAATAAACTTTGATCCTGGATCTCTATGAGTGGTAAAATGAATAATGGTCCTGGATCACTGTGAGCGGTAAAATAAACTGGTTCTGGATCAGTATTGGTGAGCGGAAAATGAACAATGGTCCAGGATCGCTGTGAGCGGAAAAACGAACAATGGTCCTGGATCACTTTGAGCAGTAAAATGAACAATGGTCCTGGATCACTAGTAGGTATGTATTTCCCCTAAACCATAGTTGCTAACTATGTTAGCTACTATGTTAGCTAGTTGTTAACTATGTTAGCTGTCATAGTTGCTAAATATGTTAGCCCATTTGAACTACTCAAGATGCTAACTGGCTAACAAGTAGGCCTATGCTTTCAAAAAACACACCCCTGAGCTTTTAGCAATCCACTAAAAAAAGTACTCACCAATATTTGATCTTATTTTATTTTATTTTTTATTTTTAACCAACCACTTTTTTTTATGTCATACTGTAGCTAGTGGTTAGCATCTTAATTTTATTTTTTATTTTAACCCACCACAATTTTTAATGTTATACTGTAGCTAGTGGGTAGTATCTAAAGTGGTTTGAAATAGAAAAAGTAAGTATCTAAATCATTGGTTTGAAATTGAATTTTTTTATTAATCTTTCCTCTGCTTTGAGAAAACTGTGGAGCTCTGTCAGAAGTCCTGTAGGCTCAAAATGGTCAGTTGTAAAAAGAGAGGGAAATTTGAATATTTTTCATGTCGCAGGGCAATGACATCATCAATCACAAATGATCCCTGATTGGTCACCTGTAACATTGATCCTGGACCAACAACTTTGATGTTGATCCTGGATCAGTAATTACTTGGTGATATCAGATCAACCGCTGCACAACACTGTATTCTGTGCTGTCTGTATTACACCTGTAGGAGACACTGATGACGGGACATAATGACCTCACTGTCCATGACACAGGCCTGAGAGTAAGAGGAACTCTATGATCATTCGCCTCCACCCCATATTCACCTGAATTAATAATCTATATTTGTCTTCTGCTTGTCCACCAGTCATATCTGCCCTCTGTCAACATACATACTGTACATAACAATGAACAAACAGCAAACACCTCTACATTGGATACTGTTCCTGAGCTCCCCCCCCCCCACACACACAAAAAAAAAAAATGTTAGTATGTTTATGCAGTGTTACTAAATAAGCTAAGCACATAAAAATAAAAAAACTACCTTTTTACCTTTATACTGTACCTTTATATCAAAATAATATCAAATTGATGTCATTAATTAATTTTGTTGTGATGAGTGAGTGCATAAACTGCTGTCAAAGCTGAAATGGCAAATACAAATAAACTTGAGAACATTCAGTCACTCCAGACTCAACTTTTTTGTTTTACTACTTCTTCATATGATTTCTTACAGTAAACAGGCACCTCAGATATTTGAATGACATTGTGACAAATCATGAAATTGTTGCTAAAAATGACTTGGGTTATTATATTGGAAAAGGCCCAATTTAGTGTTATGCAAACTAGCAACAAATGGTTTATTTTTAAATTGAAAAAGGTTGCAAAATGCTGTGGTCCGACCAACTGCATGTCAATAACGTCGACACAGAAGCGTTTTGTAATAAGGCTCCATGTTTTAGAAATGTAGAGGCATTTGTGGGATGTTCTTATGGTGAAATCACTCCTGCCTTTGAAACAAGATTGCATAAAAAGCTTTTCCTAACAGCAGTTAAGTGCCATCTGTGGTTTCCTGGCATCATGAGTCTGTCATACAATGATCAACACAATTTTTTATGTGAAGACTTGAAACACTGTGTACTGTTCCAGCCTCATACAAACTTACTTAAACTTAAACTTCTTAAACATCTAACCGAGAATATTACCAGGCATGGATTAGTCACGTAGGGAATACAGGGCAATGCCCGGTGGGCCGACGGCCATTTTTGGACTGGGCAGTCATAATTTAGGCCTACTCATTTTCTTGAAGGATATTGGGCTAGTCCAGTTAAATTTCACATGTTCATGCAATGTGTCCAACTTGTTAGCTTGCCATGAAGTTGAATTAAATCATGGTGGCCAAATTTTCATCTCAATCCAGCCCTGTATATTACTCAATGTTGGCTTTTCACTCTGTAATCTACTAAACACATACTGAATGAGAAAAATGGCTTGAAATAATACAATGACTGAGATGAGCAGATCTGATCACAGGGTTAGAGGAAGAATATCAGTATTTTCTCAATAAAATGAAACAAAAAGTAAATAAACAAACAAATACAATGAAATCCACTCATCTCAGTACTTCAGTACTTCAATCCATTAACCTGCTTACTCATCCGGGGTTGCATGTGATAGTGTAAAGCACTCTTGTGGTTGACCAGACAGCATCTCAGAGAAGGCAGAAGTTCAGACACCAAGAAGGCAGGATGGAAACAAGTGAACTTTTCTTACTGCTCTGTAAGTCTTAATGAAACATGTTCATATTGTGTGTGCTATAGAGTACATTATACTGATCAAATGCAGCCACATAAAGCCTACTCTTGTATTTTGAAATGAGTTTGGAGATGTTGCAATGCTATAATATATGCAGGACAACTTTGTCATGAGTAACATTTAGTTTAACTGGGAAATAATAGATGATAACAATTATATATTTGATCCTGTAGGCTATTATTGTTGCTTACAGCAAAACAAAATGCTGGAATGATAGCATCACAATCTCCTCAGCCAGTGTTTTTCTGTTTTATTTAATAGTAACATTTTGTACTGTCACTGCTTCTATTTCAAACCAGTTTTAAGCGCAGAAATACTTGGATCTACAAAAGGTGATTATGTTCTTTTTTAAGTTCATTCTGTACCTGTGTTTCTATGTACAGTAGGTGTATGTTTTATGTGAATGAGGCCAGCACCATGATTGAAAGATACTTAATTGATAAAATACTTATAATACTTATAAGTAATCTTTTCTCAAGCTTCACTCATTTAAATTACGTTGTAATGATGACACCTTTAATAATGTCTAGGGGAAAAGCCAAAACTTAGTTCAGACAGAGCAGTGCCAGTGTTTACTGGTAACTCAGTTACCCTGACATGTGACATGGGCCAGTCTACTGGATGGACATTCTACTGGTACAGAGGAAAAAGGACCTTTGCTCCTGTGGCCCAGACTGATGGAAACACGTACAGCATCAGATCTGTTAAAATCTCTGATGGAGGACAGTACTGGTGCAGAGCTGGCAAAGGAGACCCAGTCAACTACTCACAATACAGCAACAAAGTTTGGGTGGAAGTCACCTGTACGTTTTTATTTTTTATTTAGATTTTATTACAATATGGTGGCTGAACTCTAAGCATTGAGTTAATTGTACTGTTTGTAAATGTATTGTTTGTTTATTGTTGGCCAGTAAGTCCCAACGCATTAGCAACTGTCCAGCCCAAGTGGACAGACATCTTCAGTGGAGAGAAGTTCACCTTAAGCTGTGAAATACCGGATGAAAAACATTCAGAGTGGCGATACAGCTGGTATATGAATGGAACAGGTGCAGTAAATTCAGAGCAGAATTACACTGTGTATAGTGCTGATAAGTTCCACGCAGGTGAATACACCTGTAGAGGAATACGCCTTAGGGACTCACAGACATCAGGCATCAGTGAAGCCATCAGAATTACTGTGAGCCCAGGTGAGCAATGAATGATATCCTGACAATGTACAACAATATTACCCATCCCCTGTACATACAGTACCTGTGAAGTGCAGTTACTGCAAATTTTACATTGAATTGCTGTTTTGTTTGTTGGATAGCATGGTTCGATTCTATACACTTTTTGCATAATACTTTAAAAAGATATTGATAATTTTCATTTAAACCATATTTTGAACCATATTTTTTTATTTGAACAGAATATCCAACGGCAGTCCTTAGAGGGCCCTCACAGTCCTGGCTGACTGAAGGAGACTCAGTTACACTCAGCTGTGGGGTTAAAGGCTCCACTGCAGGCTGGAGATTCCACTGGTACAAGACTGCCCCCTACAGGCATGATTCACTAAAAGTGACTCATGGACAGATAGAATATTCTGTAGAGCTGCTCCC
Organism: Sardinella longiceps; assembly: GCA_027497455.2. Classification (NCBI taxonomy): domain Eukaryota; kingdom Metazoa; phylum Chordata; class Actinopteri; order Clupeiformes; family Clupeidae; genus Sardinella; species Sardinella longiceps. Next base: position 26,617,084 of record JAODXP020000028.1, on the reverse strand, counting down.
AGACAGCATGAGAGGATCTGGAGGCTCCTACACTCTCAGCCCTGCTGCTCTTAGACACTCAGGGGTTTATGTGTGCAGAGCAGAGAGAGGAGAGCCAGCCTATCACACAGAGTTCAGCCAACTTCAGCCTCTCTGGATCAAGGGTGAGGTACATTTTCTCTTACAGATTCTGATGCAATTTTCAGTGAAAGATAAATCTGTTTCAAAACCCTAACCTAACTAACTTTAAGCCAAATTTATACAATTTACCTGTTTGACCTAGGTCTTTCTCATCCATCGACCATGATTGTTAGTCCCAATAGAAGTCAACATTTTCAATCCAAGCATCTTTCTCTACGCTGTGAGGGGTCTGGCAAATCAGCTGGATGGAAGCTGAGAAGGTTTTCAGAGAGAATGCAGCTTGAAAACTGTCCCTATGGGTGGAGATCAGAAACCGCATCCACCTGCAACATCAGTTCAGCATCTCCATCAGACAGTGGAGTATACTGGTGTCAGTCTGAGTCTGGAGAGCAGAGTAATCCTGTCAACATCACAGTGTCCTGTAAGTTCATTTTGCTTTGATTGATTTTGCTATGCCCATTAAGTTAAACTGTAGTTAAAGATATATTCAGCTATTTAGCACTTTTAGCCCCTATTCACATCACAGCTCCTATATCACAACGTTCTTTCTGGACAGAGAGTCATTGGGCAGGCTTAGCGTTGCTTGAATCGACTTGTTAGTTGTGCTGATTGGTTTTAGCCGTCTTACCCGAGGGTCTCTCACTCGTGGCCAGACTATTATCACATTTTATGTGATAGTCTGGCTTGTCAGGCTATGCCATTCTTTAATGTGTCACCACCTCTATTCCCTTCCTTTGGTTGATTTCATCATTTCCACATTGTGTTTTGTGCAGCTACTAATGTGATCCTGGAGAGTCCTGTCCATCCTGTGACTGAGGGAGATCCTCTGACTCTGCACTGTAAATATCGCAGCCAGCCATCAAACATCAGTGCTGACTTCTATAAAGATGGGACACTCCTCCAGACCTCCACCACAGGAGAGATGACCATCCCTGCAGTCTCAAAGTCACATGAAGGCCTCTATAAGTGCAGGAACCCAGAGAGAGGAGAGTCACCAGAGCAATGGATCACTGTAAAAGGTAAATCTCTAACTGTCCTACAGGAAATGATTTTAAGCAAAATCATTCTATGATTAACAACGATCGATCAACAGTTTCACTTTCAGCCTCAAGTTCTGATGCTGCTAACCAAATAACAGAGTTTGTGGTCATTGCCCTGGTGATAATCCTTGCTATGGCTAGAATATTGGTCTGGCTGTATTGCTTCAAGAAGGCTCGAGGTAATCTTGACTATAAATGTTTTGATCTTCAGTGGTGCGTCAGAGTCTACACATATTGATTGGCTGTTTCTTTCCCGACAACAGGCCGTGTTATGGACATAACTGTTCTGTAAGTTGACCCATCCCACCATCATATCATGAGGGGTATCTGTGAATGACTGCAAGTTAGTCATCCTGTCATTAGGCTTCTGTCATAGGGCTTCTGAATTGTATTATTATTAAATGCCTAGCTTGCTCAAATGTTTTTTCCAGGATCTCCAACCTTACCTTTAATATCTTGAGTCTTTTCACATTTTCAGCAGTTACTGCAAGATATGTGGAGCAGTATATGTGAATGTATACATATGTGTCTGTCCATTTCTCACTGTATGTGTAAGTAGCCTGGGACTAGAGCAGTCTTATAGCATTTGGCCATGAGACTTTGTAGTTGATGTTCTTTGCCTCTCTCTAGTGGTCAACAACAACACCAGAACCCCAGCAACAATTCTTATGGTCAGACTGCAGGAAGTAAAGGGGCCCAGTCAGACTATGAGACTATGGATAGTGGTAAGGCATATCCATAACATTTCTCAGCTGACGCTGTTGTCTACAGCAACTTTCAACAACAAGTGATATAAGTTTTGTCATTATGAAAAGTAGTTTGAGGTGTATTAGCATTATTATATGTTTCATTATGGGTTATGTACTGTATAACCCTTTATGAATGCATTTATAATTCTTTATTAATACTGGGCTCATAGAAGGAGTTACCATAGTCTTTTCTACATTATGATAATGATGGTAAAATGTTGAGGTTGTCAAATATCTATGAATTATCTTTTTCAGTTTTAGATACAGCACATACGTATGCTAACATCAACATAGAGAGCGCACCTCAACAGAAAAGTGAGTTTTGTTTTTCCTTGAATTGATTTTTGAAGTGACTTACTTTTGCTAAAATGTAGCCAATATATAAAATAAAACTCTGCATATTATGTTTGAAAACTGAATGTTGAAAAGACAAGTAACAAGAACACCGACCTCTGTCAAGGTAATAGACACTGAGGCAATACAAATTCTAGATGTTTTTCCAGATCACCTCCAAAATTACGTAATCTGATCCTCACCCTGATTCCTTGGTGTCTGAAAAATTCAACCTAATCTGTTCACATCGGTCATCGTTATTTTGAGGCAGGCAAACAGAAAAACAACCAAACTGATGCCAGAGAAACATAGCCTCCTTGGCATCCTTGGTGTTGCCATCTCTCATTGCCTTGTCATTTCTCAGTGACAAAGGGTTACCACATCTGTAAGGTCTGATGTGATCTGTGAAGTCAGTAATCCTGAACTTTGTCTTCCAGCTGTAGATACTATACACATTTATCGACACACATCGATGTAGCAAATGCTTCTCAGCAAATAAAGGTATGGTAGGCCTTGGGTGTACTGTATAGATCAATCTCCAGAGCTATAATCAAACCTGCTTTCCTTGCTCATTTCCATAATGTTGGTATTTGTGTTTTTACTGTACATCAATGCAGGTAACTTGAAGGTATCTTCAATAATGCGTGATTTGGACACGGTCAGATCTATGACACTATCATGTCATGAACCTACATACTACGTACCAACCTGTCATAAATGCTTATGACCACTGTCATGAAGCTTCAGTTACACGGTGTCATGACAGCTTGACATTTCACCCCTGGTTACCACATTACCAGAAGTTGTCTTAGTTATGACAACTTGACAATAATCAGGATGACATTAAAATGAACTGGTCCAGTTGTAGATACTATGACACACATATGACACAACATCGATGTAGTCATGGTGCATCTCAGCTAAAGAGTGCTTGAGAGTTAGATAGTCAAGTTCGAGAGGCTATACTGAATGTTGCTTTCCTGCTATTCCACCATTGTGTCACCTTCAGCGGAATACGTGTACATGTGTCAGAGTAATTTTCAACTGTTGATATCTTTCCCTCTCCATCTCTCTAGACAAACACATGCATGTGTATGAAGTTATGGCTTCTCAGCATGAACTCTAAACCCAGGGAAAAGAAACACTGACTGACGCTGAAGGTCCTTACATACGGCTATGGCTGTCTTAGTTTCCCCCTTATGAATGAATACAAACTGTATGAAGTATTCCATGAATGAAAATTAAAAAAAAAATATATATATATATTAATATTTTGCTTGTTTGACATTATTGATGTCTCTCCATCCCCTCTGTTTTTTTAAGACGTAAGACGCTGAAGAAGGCTTAGGCCGAAATGTCTGTTTTGTCTGTCATGTTAAACCCCTTAAAATAAATTAAGGAAATATACTCGAGAGTGCGACTTTTATGAAATAATTACGAACCCCTTCGCTTGCACCCAGAGACCTCGAAAAAATTAACTGGAGTTGAGCGCACTTTTGAAAAACTCTCCATCCCCTCTGCTCATCTTCTCTCCATGGGTGAGGCAAAGCCTTTCACCCTGGCCTAATAGTCAGGACTTTCCTATTTTCCATTTTCTTTCGCTTTATGTTGTCAATTTTGTATCTGTAGTTTCTTATAACAATAACCTGTGTCAATAAATATTGTCAAAGAATTGGCGTTATTGGAGGAATATTATAATGCCTTTCATTATTATCAGAATTAAGTTAATCTCAAATCACTAACATCGGATCTGTCTGTCTGTCAGGGGGTTATTGTATTTTATTTACAATTAAATCAGGTTTTTTTTTTTCTTACATGCACATTACACTTTAGCTTAGAAAGAAGCCCTTTGATTCAGGCTGTCTTGCACAGTGTGCTTGTCCCCATAAACAATGACGATCAAAACTGGTCATGCAGGAATTCTTTCAAGCTTTCATGTTCCTGTGTTAGGCTTGTTTTTATAATGGGATGCTAGTAGAATCAGATAGAAAATGTGTATATTGGGACATGCAAGAGCCGATTAAATTATGGCAGCCATCGTTGATACAGATCACAATCTGAAACCAGCCCATTATGTTTGTGACTATATTGCCTTGGCGAGGTCTACGTCTCTGAGCGCTTTTCCAGTCTGAATTGCAGCCCTTTTCAGTGGTTATCTTGTTGACGATCAGACAAATTTATAGATTTATCAACGCGATCGAAAACGTAACCTTGGTGGAGGTTAAATAACTATACAAGAAGCCTAAATAGGAGAGCATCACAACATGGGCTGGTTTACATTATGATTGGTCAGACATACACATTGGCCGAAAATGTCATCCAAATCCGTGCAGTACTTTCGAGTTATCCTGCTGACAAACAAACAAACAGATAGTCAATTTGATAGACAAATTAGCGAGACGAAACGTATTCTGCTGGACAAAAGTTCAAATGAACCTATCAGCAGCACTTGGGTGAGTGCAGACCCCTGCCAAAGCAATACGGTCACTAACACAATATAAATACCAGAGGTTGTTCTGGGTAACCAATCAGTCCTAAAAATCACTTGTTCACAGTTGTCACTTGTCCCAAATTTCCAATTCCGTGCATTACTTTTGAGTTATTTTCAGACAGACAGACAGACAGACAGACAGACACCTTGTTGATATGGTGGGTAATTAACCAGAGACCAGAAACATTAGGCATGACATGCTTTGTGCTTTAAACACTTTTGTCTGTGTCTGAGAACCTGGCGACCGCACAGGCTATATTGAAAGGAAAAGCGTGGAAGACATTTTTGGAATGTACTTGCATGTTGTTGCTGCACATATTAATTATGAGTTGTGCAAAGTACAACTACAATGCGTTGAAAGGTTTCATATGATAGGTATGTGGGGCCTCTTGGCTTCCCTTCTTGTAATCCTATGGTTATTACTTCCCCATTCTTCACAGGTAAAGGCTTTTATAATGCTTCTTAAATATTCTGAGATGAATTTCAAAGACGAGCACATAGACCAAAACATGCTTTATGTTAAATGTCATGATGATAAATCACATTTACAAACAAACAACTCAAGAACACAGTGCATAAAATGAGACTAAACTCAACCCAACTGGCGATAACCCCAACTACCCACACTCTTTCCTCAAGAACTCACTTTATGCCATCTCCAGTGTCCGTGCTTTTCCTCTCCATCTCTCATTATTTCCCCCTTAGTTCCTGTCCCTCTCTACTGTTCTGCCTGAGAAAAGGCAAATTCTTTAAATAAAAATAAAAGAAAAATAACAACACAAATGCTATACCTGATGTTGTAGAAGAAGGCTATTGGAAAATGGAAAATACCAGAACATACAAGGCAAAATACCAACAGAGAATGGAGAACAAATCAAAGAAAGTTAAAGTAATTTTTCTTTTTCTTTTTCTTTTTCTTTCTTTCTTTTTCTTTCTTTCTCTCTTTTGCACCAAATGTGTCTTGTGTGGGCTGAAATATCATACACCGACAGGCTATTAACCAGACAATTTCAAAGTGAAAGTTATCATGATGCTTGAATAATTCAGTGTATGACCTGTTGAATGATAGGCCTACAAAATATATTCATATTTGAACATACTAGGAAATCACAATTCTAATACAAGCAGTTTCAGCCTTATCAAAAGTTCTTTAAAAGTGATTGCTGCTGTTCAACCATC
>JAODXP020000028.1:26597056-26611072 GCA_027497455.2 Sardinella longiceps | reverse complement strand
CACTGTATTCTGTGCTGTCTGTATTACACCTGTAGGAGACACTGATGACGGGACATAATGACCTCACTGTCCATGACACAGGCCTGAGAGTAAGAGGAACTCTATGATCATTCGCCTCCACCCCATATTCACCTGAATTAATAATCTATATTTGTCTTCTGCTTGTCCACCAGTCATATCTGCCCTCTGTCAACATACATACTGTACATAACAATGAACAAACAGCAAACACCTCTACATTGGATACTGTTCCTGAGCTCCCCCCCCCCCCAACACACACACACAAAAAAAAATGTTAGTATGTTTATGCAGTGTTACTAAATAAGCTAAGCAACTACCTTTTTACCTTTATACTGTACCTTTATATCAAAATAATATCAAATTGATGTCATTAATTAATTTTGTTGTGATGAGTGAGTGCATAAACTGCTGTCAAAGCTGAAATGGCAAATACAAATAAACTTGAGAACATTCAGTCACCCCAGACTCAACTTTTTTGTTTTACTACTTCTTCATATGATTTCTTACAGTAAACAGGCACCTCAGATATTTGAATGACATTGTGACAAATCATGAAATTGTTGCTAAAAATGACTTGGGTTATTATATTGGAAAAGGACCAATTTAGTGTTATGCAAACTAGCAACAAATGGTTTATTTTTAAATCAAAAAAGGTTGCAAAATGTTGTGGTCTGACTAACTGGATGTCAATAGCGTTGACACAGAAGCGTTTTGTAATAAGGCTCCATGTTTTAGAAATGTAGAGGCATTTGTGGGATGTTCTTATGGTGAAATCACTCCTGCCTTTGAAACAAGATTGCATAAAAAGCTTTTCCTAACAGCAGTTAAGTGCCATCTGTGGTTTCCTGGCATCATGAGTCTGTCATACAATGATCAACGCAAATTTGTATGTGAAGACTTGAAACACTGTGTACTATTCCAGCCTCATACAAACGTACTTAAACTTAAACTTCTTAAACATCTAACCAAGAATATTACCAGGCATGGATTAGGCACGTTGGGAATACAGGGCAATGCCCGGTGGGCCGACGGCCATTTTTGGATGGGCTGTCTTGATTAAGGCCTACTCATAATTTTCTTGAAGGATATTGGGCTAGTCCAGTTAAATTTCACATGTTCATGCAATGTGTCCAACTTGTAGTGTTATTTTAGCTTGCCATGAAGTTGAATAAAATCATGGTGGCCAATTTTTCATCTCAATCCAGCCCTGTATATTACTCAATGTTGGCTTTTCACTCTGTGAACTAAACACATACAGAATGAGAAAAATGGCTTGAAATAATAAAATAATTGAAATGAGCAGATCTGATCACAGGGTTAGAGGAAGAATATCAGTATTTTCTCAATAAAATAAAACAAAAAGTAAATAAAAAAAACAAATACAGTGACATCTACTCATCTCAGTACTTCCACTAATCCACTAACGTGATTACTCATCCGGGGGTTGCATGTGATAGTGTAAAGCACTCTTGTGGTTGACCAGACAGCATCTCAGAGAAGGCAGAAGTTTAGACACCAAGAAGGCAGGATGGAAACAAGTGAACTTTTCTTACTGCTCTGTAAGTCTTAATGAAACATGTTCATATTGCGTGTGCTATAGATTACATTATACTGATCAAATGCAGCCACATAAAGCCTACGATTGTATTTTGGGTTTGGAGATGTTGCAATGTTATAATATATGCAGGACAACTTTGTCATGAGTAACATTTAGTTTAACTGGGAAATAATAGATGATAACGATTATATATTTGATCCTGTAGGCTATTATTGTTGCTTACAGCAAAACAAAATGCTGGAATGATAGCATCACAATCTCCTCAGCCAGTGTTTCTTTCTGTTTTATTTAATAGTAACATTTTGTACTGTCACTGCTTCTATTTCAAACCAGTTTTAAGCGCAGAAATACTTGGATCTACAAAAGGTGATTATGTTCTTTTTTAAGTTCATTCTGTACCTGTGTTTCTATGTACAGTAGGTGTATGTTTTATGTGAATGAGGCCAGCACCATGATTGAAAGATACTTAATTGATAAAATACTTATAATACTTATAAGTAATCTTTTCTCAAGCTTCACTCATTTAAATTACGTTGTAATGATGACACCTTTAATAATGTCTAGGGGAAAAGCCAAAACTTAGTTCAGACAGAGCAGTGCCAGTGTTTACTGGTAACTCAGTTACCCTGACATGTGACATGGGCCAGTCTACTGGATGGACATTCTACTGGTACAGAGGAAAAAGGACCTTTGCTCCTGTGGCCCAGACTGATGGAAACACGTACAGCATCAGATCTGTTAAAATCTCTGATGGAGGACAGTACTGGTGCAGAGCTGGCAAAGGAGACCCAGTCAACTACTCACAATACAGCAACAAAGTTTGGGTGGAAGTCACCTGTACGTTTTTATTTTTTATTTAAATTTTATTACAATATGGTGGCTGAATTCTAAGCATTGAGGTAATTGTACTGTTTGTAAATGAATTGTTTGTTTATTGTTGACCAGTAAGTCCCAACGCATTAGCAACTGTCCAGCCCAAGTGGACAGACATCTTCAGTGGAGAGAAGTTCACCTTAAGCTGTGAAATACCGGATGAAAAACATTCAGAGTGGCGATACAGCTGGTATATGAATGGAACAGGTGCAGTAAATTCAGAGCAGAATTACACTGTGTATAGTGCTGATAAGTTCCACGCAGGTGAATACACCTGTAGAGGAATACGCCTTAGGGACTCACAGACATCAGGCATCAGTGAAGCCATCAGAATTACTGTGAGCCCAGGTGAGCAATGAATGATATCCTGACAATGTACAACAATATTACCCATCCCCTGTACATACAGTACCTGTGAAGTGCAGTTGCTGCAAATTTTACATTGAATTGCTGTTTTCTTTGTTGGATAGCATGGTTCGATTCCATACACTTTTTGCATAATACTTTAAAAAGATATTGATAATTTTCATTTAAACCATATTTTGAACCATATTTTTTTTATTTGAACAGAATATCCAACGGCAGTCCTTAGAGGGCCCTCACAGTCCTGGCTGACTGAAGGAGACTCAGTTACACTCAGCTGTGGGGTTAAAGGCTCCACTGCAGGCTGGAGATTCCACTGGTACAAGACTGCCCCCTACAGGCATGATTCACTAAAAGTGACTCATGGACAGATAGAATATTCTGTAGAGCTGCTCCAAGACAGCATGAGAGGATCTGGAGGCTCCTACACTCTCAGCCCTGCTGCTCTTAGAGACTCAGGGGTTTATGTGTGCAGAGCAGAGAGAGGAGAGCCAGCCTATCACACAGAGTTCAGCCAACTTCAGCCTCTCTGGGTCAAGGGTGAGGTACATTTTCTCTGACAGATTCTGATGCAATTTTCAGTGAAAGATAAATCTGTTTCAAAACCCTAACCTAACTAACTACAATTTACCTGTTTGACCTAGGTCTTTCTCGTCCATCGACCATGATTGTTAGTCCCAATAGAAGTCAACATTTTCAATCCAAGCATCTTTCTCTACGCTGTGAGGGGTCTGGCAAATCAGCTGGATGGAAGCTGAGAAGGTTTTCAGAGAGAATGCAGCTTGAAAACTGTCCCTATGGGTGGAGATCAGAAACCGCATCCACCTGCAACATCAGTTCAGCATCTCCATCAGACAGTGGAGTATACTGGTGTCAGTCTGAGTCTGGAGAGCAGAGTAATCCTGTCAACATCACAGTGTCCTGTAAGTTCATTTTGCTTTGATTGATTTTGCTATGCCCATTAAGTTAAACTGTAGTTAAAGATATATTCAGCTATTTAGCACTTTTAGCCCCTATTCACATCACAGCTCCTATATCACAACGTTCTTTCTGGACAGAGAGTCATTGGGCAGGCTTAGCGTTGCTTGAATCGACTTGTTAGTTGTGCTGATTGGTTTTAGCCGTCTTACCCGAGGGTCTCTCACTCGTGGCCAGACTATTATCACATTTTATGTGATAGTCTGGCTTGTCAGGCTATGCCATTCTTTAATGTGTCACCACCTCTATTCCCTTCCTTTGGTTGATTTCATCATTTCCACATTGTGTTTTGTGCAGCTACTAATGTGATCCTGGAGAGTCCTGTCCATCCTGTGACTGAGGGAGATCCTCTGACTCTGCACTGTAAATATCGCAGCCAGCCATCAAACATCAGTGCTGACTTCTATAAAGATGGGACACTCCTCCAGACCTCCACCACAGGAGAGATGACCATCCCTGCAGTCTCAAAGTCACATGAAGGCCTCTATAAGTGCAGGAACCCAGAGAGAGGAGAGTCACCAGAGCAATGGATCACTGTAAAAGGTAAATCTCTAACTGCCCTACAGGAAATGATTTTAAGCAAAATCATTCTATGATTAACAACGATCGATCAACAGTTTCACTTTCAGCCTCAAGTTCTGATGCTGCTAACCAAATAACAGAGTTTGTGGTCATTGCCCTGGTGATAATCCTTGCTATGGCTAGAATATTGGTCTGGCTGTATTGCTTCAAGAAGGCTCGAGGTAATCTTGACTATAAATGTTTTGATCTTCAGTGGTGCGTCAGAGTCTACACATATTGATTGGCTGTTTCTTTCCCGACAACAGGCCGTGTTATGGACATAACTGTTCTGTAAGTTGACCCATCCCACCATCATATCATGAGGGGTATCTGTGAATGACTGCAAGTTAGTCATCCTGTCATTAGGCTTCTGTCATAGGGCTTCTGAATTGTATTATTATTAAATGCCTAGCTTGATCAAATGTTTTTTCCAGGATCTCCAACCTTACCTTTAATATCTTGAGTCTTTTCACATTATCAGCAGTTACTGCAAGATATGTGGAGCAGTATATGTGAATGTATACATATGTGTCTGTCCATTTCTCACTGTATGTGTAAGTAGCCTGGGACTAGAGCAGTCTTATAGCATTTGGCCATGAGACTTTGTAGTTGATGTTCTTTGCCTCTCTCTAGTGGTCAACAACAACACCAGAACCCCAGCAACAATTCTTATGGTCAGACTGCAGGAAGTAAAGGGGCCCAGTCAGACTATGAGACTATGGATAGTGGTAAGGCATATCCATAACATTTCTCAGCTGACGCTGTTGTCTATAGCAACTTTCAACAACAAGTGAAACAAGCTTTGCCATTATGAAAAATAGTTTGAGATGTATTAGCATTATTATATGTTTCATTATGGGTTACTGTAGGCCTATGTATAACCCTTTATGAATGCATTTATAATTCTTTATTAATACTGGGCTCATAGAAGGAGTTACCATAGTCTTTTCTACATTATGATAATGATGGTAAAATGTTGAGGTTGTCAAATATCTATGAATTATCTTTTTCAGTTTTAGATACAGCACATACGTATGCTAACATCAACATAGAGAGCGCACCTCAACAGAAAAGTGAGTTTTGTTTTTCCTTGAATTGATTTTTGAAGTGACTTACTTTTGCTAAAATGTAGCCAATATATAAAATATAACTCTGCATATTATGTTTGAAAACTGAATGTTGAAAAGACAAGTAACAAGAGCACCGACCTCTGTCAAGGTAATAGGCACTGAGGCAATACAAATTCTAGATGTTTTTCCAGATCACCTCAAAAATTACGTAATCTGATCCTCATCCTGATTCCATGGTGTCTGAAAAATTCTACCAAATCTTTTCACATCGTTCATCGTTATTTTGAGGCAGACAAACAGAAAAACAAACTAATGCCAGAGAAACATAACCTCCTTGGCATCCTTGTGTTGCCATCTCTCATTGCCTTGTCATTTCTCAGTGACAAAGGGTTACCACATCTGTAAGGTCTGATGTGATCTGTGAAATCAATAATCCTGAACTTTGTCTTCCAGTTGTAGATACTACACACACATATGCCAACATCGATGTAGCAAGTGCTTCTCAGCCAAAAAGTGAGTGGGTCAAATCAAATCAAATCAAATTTTATTTGTCACATACAAATAAATACATAGTACAATCTGTAGTGAAATGCTTGGTCCACTGACTCCAATGACTGTGTGCTTCAATTAATTAAATATAAAAAAAATAAAGAAAGATCTGAAAAGTGATAGTTAAGTATATACAAGAAAATTGTCATTATGCGTTGTGGTCCTCATTCAAAGTACGAATAGCTTGAGGATAAAAACTTTTCCTCAACCTCTCAGTTCTTGCTTTCAAGCTCCTGTAACGCCTCCCAGACCTCAGCACAGAGAAGAGGCTATGGTTAGGATGGCTGGTGTCTTTGATTATTTTCCTCGCTCTTAATCTGCATCTCCTGACATAGAGGTCATCCAGATTAGGTAGTTTAGTCCTCATGGATCGTTCTGCTGACCTCACCACCCTTTGCAGAGCTTTCCGATCTTGCTGTGTACAGTTTCCATACCATGCTGTTAAATTCCCTGTTAGAACACTTTCAATTGTGGCTCTGTAGAAGTTCTTCAGCAGATGTTGAGGTAGCTTAAAATTTTTCAGTCGTCTTAGATGGAAAAGACGCTGAAGAGCCTTCTTAACAAGGGAATCTGCATGCCTGGTCCATGTGAAGTGTTCAGTGAAATGGACACCAAGATACTTGAAACTCTCCACCCTCTCCACATGAGAGCCATTAATGTTAAGTTTGTGATAATCTCTCTGTTGACTACGTCCAAAGTTAATGACCATCTCTTTCGTCTTTGAAACATTTAGGAGTAGATTATTGTCCTGGCACCAGCATGTTAATCGCTCTACTTCCTCCAAATATGGCTGTTCATTGTTGTTTGAAATGAGACCAACAACTGCTGTGTCATTGGCAAACTTAACAATGATGTTAGAATTATGTGTAGCATTACAGTCATATGTGTACAGGGAGTACAATAGAGGACTTAAAACACATCCTTGTGGCGCCCCTGTGTTGAGGGTAATAGATGTAGATATATGGTCACTCACCCGTACCACCTGAGGTCTACCAATGAGGAAGCTGAAGATCCAGTTGCACAGAGTAGACTGCATTCCAAGATCCCTGAGCTTGTTTATAAGAATAGCAGGTTTGATGGTATTAAATGCTGAACTGAAATCTATAAACAACATTCTCACATAGTTCTTATGATTGATATCAAGATGAGTTAATGCAGTGTGTAGAATGTAATTGATGGCATCATCTGTAGATCTATTAGGCTTATAGGCAAACTGGAGAGGATCAAGGCTTTGTGGCAATATGGAGCAGATGTAGTTCTTGACTTATCTTTCAAAGCACTTCATTGCAATTGGTGTTAGAGCAACAGGACGGTAATCATTAAGGCATGCTGGATTTGACTTCTTTGGCACTGGGTGTTAAATAATCAATTTCCAAAGCTATAATAAATGTTGCTTTCCTTCTATTCCACATTTGTATTCAACAAATACTGTACATTAAGTAGGTACTTGAAGGTACCTTCATAAGCATGACATGACACTGTCATGAACCTGTCATAAATATTATTAACATGTCATAAAATGTTTATGACCACTGTCATGAAGTTTCAATTACACCTTGTCATGACAACTTGACATTGTCTGGGTTGTCTTCATTATTACATCTTGACATAACCAAAGTGACATTACCAGAAGTTGTCTTAGTTATGACAACTTGACAATAATCAGGATGACATTAAAAGAACTGGTCTTTGTCATGACAACTTGACATAATTTTTTTGTATTCATGGTGCATTATTAAGATTGCTTGGTCAGATAGTCCGGTGAGAGGGTGTACTGGTTGTCCTGACACCATTGTGCCACCTTCAGTGGAAACGTTACATTTGTCAGAACAATTTTCAACTGTTGAAAACTTTCCCTCTCCATCTCTCTAGACAAACACATGCATGTGTATGAAGTTATGGCTTCTCAGCATGAACTCAAACCCAGGGAAAATAAACACTGACTGACGCTGAAGGTCCTTACATATGGCTAAGCTGTCTTAGTTTCCCCCTTATGAATGAATACAAACTGTATGAAGTATTCAATGAATGAAAATAAAAAAATATATATTAATATTTTGCTTGTTTGACATTATTGATGTCTCTCCATCCCCTCTGCTCATCTTCTCTCCATGGGTGAGGCAAAGCCTTTCACCCTGGCCTAATAGTCAGGACTTTCCTATTTTCCATTTTCTTTCGCTTTATGTTGTAAATAGAATTTAGCGCACACTCAAATCTTCTTTTTTCTTAAGTTTATTTTGACCAACGTTTCGGCCGTTTGGCCTTTGTCAAGGTTTCAATCCGCTTTATGTTGTCAATTTTGTATCTGTAGTTTCTTATAACAATAACCTGTGTCAATAAATATTGTCAAAGAATTGGCGTTATTGGAGGAATATTATAATGCCTTTCATTATTATCAGAATTAAGTTAATCTCAAATCACTAACATCGGATCTGTCTGTCTGTCAGGGGGTTATTGTATTTTATTTACAATTAAATCAGGTTTTTTTTTTCTTACATGCACATTACACTTTAGCTTAGAAAGAAGCCCTTTGATTCAGGCTGTCTTGCACGGTGTGCTTGTCCTCATAAACAATGACAATCAAAACTGGTCATGCAGGAAATCTTTCAAGATGTTCCTGTGTTAGGCTTGTTTTTTATAATGGGATGCTAGTAGAATCAGATAGAAAAAAAGCTGAAGATTAAAATGGCACCATCTTGATCAATCACAATTAAACCAGCCCATAGTTGTGATTTTCTTTTATTTAGGCTTTTTTCTAATTCACCCTTTTTAGTGGTTATTTTTAGTCGAAAATTTATGTTTATAGGTTCTTTTTTTAAATCTTCGAGAAGGAGGGCACAAACAGGTTTCACATTAATGGCAACTCCATGGCATGCACCAATAAGGTAAAAAAAAAATGTTTCATTTATGAATTGGGGAAACGTTTCTGCTGGACAAAAGTTCAAATGAACCTATCAGCAGCACTTGGTGAGTGCAGACCCCTGCCAAAGCAATACGGTCACTAACACAATATAAATACCAGAGGTTGTTCTGGGTAACCAATCAGTCCTAAAAATCACTTGTTCACAGTTGTCACTTGTCCCAAATTTCCAATTCCGTGCATTACTTTTGAGTTATTTTCAGACAGACAGACAGACAGACACCTTGTTGATATGGTGGGTAATTAACCAGAGACCAGAAACATTAGGCATGACATGCTTTGTGCTTTAAACACTTTTGTCTGTGTCTGAGAACCTGGCGACTGCACGGGGTATATTGAAAGGAAAAGCGTGCGAGACATTTTTGGAATGTACTTGCATGTTGTTGCTGCGCATATTAATTATGAGTTGTGCAAAGTACAAATACAATGCGTTGAAAGGTTTCACATGATAGGTATGTGGGGCCTCTTGGCTTCCCTTCTTGTAATCCTATGGTTATTACTTCCCCATTCTTCACAGGTAAGGTTTTTATAATGCTTCTTAAATATTCTGAGATGAATTTCAAAGATGAGCACATAGACCAAAGCATGCTTTATGTTAAATGTCATGATGATAAATCACATTTACAAACAAACAACTCAAGAACACAGTGCATAAAATGAGACTAAACTCAACCCAACTGGCGCAAATAAACTTTCCTCAACTATTCTCCATTTCATTCTCTTTTCCTCTCCATCTCTCATTATTTCCCCCTTAGTTCCTGTCCCTCTCTACTGTTCTGCCTGAGAAAAGGCAAATTCTTTAAATAATAATAAAAGAAAAATAACAACATAATTACTATACCTGATGTTGTAGAAGAAGGCTATTGGAAAAGGGAAAATATCAGTCCATACAAGGCAAAATGCCAACAGAGAATGGAGAACAAATCAAAGAAAGTTAAAGTTATTTTTTCTTTCTTTCTTTCTTTCTTTCTCTCTTTTGCACCAAATGTGTCTCATGTGGGCTGAAATATCATACACCGGCAGGCTATTAACCAGACTAATTCAAAGTGAAAGTTATCATGATGCTTGAAGAATTCAGTATTTACAAAATACATTCATGTTTGAACATACAAGGAAATCACAATTCTCATACAAGCACATTCAGGGCCCTATTTTGACGACGCAAAGTCAACTGTTGTTTGGCGGATGGCGCATATGGTTTTGGGGGCGTGTCGGTGGCTTTTTGCTATTTTCACAGCGCAGAAAATGAACTTCGCGCCGGCGCAAAGTCCAAAAAGGTTGGACTTAGGATGCCTAATTAATCATGGGTGTGTTATGGGTGTAACACGGGCATAACCAATGACAGATCAATCTCTCATTGCCTTTAAGAACGAACAGCGCAAAGCGCCTGGTGAATTGCTATCACACCAGCTGATCTCCTCCTTGGGCATTTAAAGAAATTAAAATATTGAATACCGAGCAAGCTCACACGTCGGGTCTAGTCATAGTTAGAGCCGTAATGGGTATGGTAATATTAAATTGATGTCTACAGGCTGCACAAGACACGAAGGAAGCTGATTTAGTCCCGATAGATATCTCGGAATATTCATTCGAAAGCGAAAGTAAACTTGATTCTCCATTTAACGTCCCCCCTTCTTATATCCTCACTCGTTTTCTGTTACAGGCTAATAAATTGTGGTTAACCACATCTTCCTGAGCATCATAATGATTTTTCGATTGTAATAATTATTGTTGTGGCCGTCATTGTTATGCTGGAACAAGGACTGCATTACCTATTGCGTTGTGCGTCCATAAAATAGCATTTCAGGAATGCGTGACTGACGAATGACCAGGTTTTTTCCAGTCACTGGCGGATCCCTTTCTGCGTCTGCATAATAGCATCTTTTGCGCTTCGCGCCTAGCCACACCTTCGGCATGGTGCGCCGCCTGCAAGACAGGGCCCCCAGTCTTATCAAAAGTTCTTTAAAAGTGATTGCTGCTGTTCAACCATCAATTGACCGATCGCAAGCCCCGCCCATCTATTGTTACGTATAGCTACCTCGGACAAGTTTGACAAAACCAGCGTGCCTGGAGCTGGAAATGTCTGTGTAAATATGTTCACTTGTGATGGCTTTCGGTTCAGATAGCCTGAATGTTATCGTTTGAAAATGTGACACATCACAACGTGATGGGTTCATCTCTGTGAATGTTCACCGTTTCCCTATTTCGGATTATTTCGATTTCGACAGGTCAGAGGGGAAAAGTTAACCTAGCCAGCCCAAGTTGCCTACACAGCATGCAAAAATGCATTCCTAGCAACTTTCTCAAAGTGTCAAGTAATTTGTCTGGATGGGGATGACATTGTATGTTTATGTGTTTGTAAAGAAGTTTATGTTTTACCCTGAATCTGCTGCGTAGCCCACCCCATATAGCCCATCTTTGAATGTAGGCTAATGTAAGCTAACATAAGGAATACTCCTACTTAGCTTCGTATAAACTTACAAAACTGTTTATCTGTGAGTGTAAAAGCCTTCCCTTAACTCTCGATTCTTCTTGTGATGTTAGACCTAACGTTAGTTAGCGGCAGTCCTTCCTTTAAATGGTCTGATCAGACGTAACCTAACGTTACCAAACGCACAGCACACAGCTAACGTTACTGTAGGCTCTCCTTGAGGGAGGCCGGGGTTTATAAGCTAACGTTAATAATTGTCATGATTGAGGTTAAAACACGGTGTCAATATAAGCGCAGGCTTTGGGAGAGAACATGCATTTGTGTTGAGGGTAAAAAAAATATATATTAATAACATTGCCGTCACTATCACTGATGCTGTAACATTAAAGCAGATAATTGCGTCCGTCGTCTCCGGGCCCTATCTTGCAGGTGGCGCACCATGCCTTCGCGACTCGCGCAAGCTGTCATTGCTATTTTGTGCGAGCGCATGGTTCGTTTTTCTGTCAAGTAATTCATGTTGTCTAACTAGCAAGTGACTTTGCGTCCTCGGAGGTGTGTCAAAGGTGTGGCTAGGCGCGAAGCGCAAAAGATGCTATTATGCAGACGCAGAAAGGGATCCGCCAGTGACTGGAAAAAACCTGGTCATTCGTCAGTCACGCATTCCTGAAATGCTATTTTATGGACGCCCAACGCAAAAGGGAAATGCAGTCCTTGTTCCAGCATAACAATGACGGCCACAACAATAATTATTACAATCGGAAAATCATTATGATGCTCAGGAAGATGTGGTTAACCACAATTTATTAGCCTGTAACAGAAAACAAGTGAGGATATAAGAAGGGGGGACGTTAAATGGAGAATCAAGTTTACTTTCGCTTTCGAATGAATATTCCGAGATATCTATCGGGACTAAATCAGCTTCCTTCGTGTCTTGTGCAGCCTGTAGACATCAATTTAATATTACCATACCCATTACGGCTCTAACTATGACTAGGCCCGACGTGTGAGCTTGCTCGGTATTCAATATTTTAATTTCTTTAAATGCCCAAGGAGGAGATCAGCTGGTGTGATAGAAATTCACCAGGCGCTTTGCGCTGTTCGTTCTTAAAGGCAATGAGAGATTGATCTGTCATTGGTTATGCCCGTGTTACACCCATAACACACCCATGATTAATTAGGCATCCTAAGTCCATCCTTTTTGGACTTTGCGCCGGCTTGAAGTTCATTTTCTGCGCTGTGAAAATAGCAAAAAGCCGCCGACACGCCCCCAAAACCATATGCGCCATCCGCCAAACAACAGTTGACTTTGCGTCGTCAAAATAGGGCCCTCCATCTCTCATGTTACCTACGTGGCTACAACTTTGCGTAAGCCTATTCATTGAATATTTGTTTATGTATTACAATTAGATAAGCCATATCCGTGCAAAGTTTGAACTTGCTTAGCAGGTTGAAGAGAGCCGGGGCTGGCTGAGGCTACTTCTTGTATGAATTAACAGGTAGGCATGGCCTGAGCGAATTGGCGAGGTTAAAAAAAAAAAAAAAAAACCTTCCCACACATCCATAGTAAGTAAACTGTTGGTCTTAGAGGTCCCCAAACACATATTCCACCGTTGTGATATGAGATTACACCTTATTTTCAAGGCAAAAGCTGCAAGCCTCATAGTCTACTATTGATTGATTGATTGATTGATTTTGTTTATTGACATTGTACAAAGCATTAAAAAAGGTATACAAATAAATAAGTCAATAAATATGTCTTGAAAAACCTTGTACAGCATGTCAAAAGGATAACACAAAAAAGCTTAGGGAGCTTGTTTCCATTGTGGTCCTTGTGAATGAATGTATGTGCTAGTTGCAGTCAGTGTATATGAATATGTGAGCAAACCAAACACACATGAATCACAATGGACAATGACACCATAAGAAACAAACAATTACAAACACACTTTCACCCCCCCCCCCCCACACACACACACGCCCGCACACACACACACACACACACACACACACGCACACACAAACCCACACTCCCACCCACACAAGAAGCCCTATAGTGCTTTACTACCAAGCCATCTTTTAACTCCTGTCTTAAAACTGCTTATTGATGCAGTACATTTGATATTAGCAGGCAACCCATTCCATAACACTGCTCCTGAATATAAGAAAGACCCCTTCCCCATTAAGCTTTTAAATCTATAAAGCACACAATCAGTAGTGCTCCTCCTTGTGGAGTACCGGTGCACCTCCTGCACTTTAGAAAAGTAATCTCTAAAATATTTTGGAGCCAGATTGTTCAGAATTCTGTGTACCATGGTCAATTTTATGTATGTTACTCTATCCTCCACATTTAGCCAGTTGAGGCTTTCTAAATGGGAAGGTAAAAGGTGGGTATGAGGGTGCAAGTTAAGGATCAGTCTAACTAGTTTATTTTGAGATGTCTGTAACTTTTTTTTGAGTGATTTAGGCAAATTGGTAAACCAGGAAGTGCACGCATAATCAAAGTAACCTTGAACCAAAGCCCCCGCCAGAATCTCCAGAGCTTTCCTATCAATTAAAGAAGAGATTCTGGCTAAGAATTTAGTTCTCTGGTTTACTATTATACAGGAAAGGGAGAAGTTGTCCGATGTTGTCCGAGGTTCGCTGCGGGCCCTATTGTTACATAGTGAAAGTGGGCGGGGCTTGGGATCGGTCA
>JAODXP020000028.1:26557408-26590749 GCA_027497455.2 Sardinella longiceps | reverse complement strand
CTAACCACAATTGCTTAGGATTTATTACCTCACTCACGTCAGATCATGCGCTACGTAACTTTCGTAAGGCACTTCCGCGCAACGATCTGATGTCGAAGCCCTTCAGAGCCATTTCAAGCCAATTATTCTCTAACCGGACCAATCAGGGCTGCTGGCTGCTGTAGAGGGTGTGACGTAGCGAAGAAGCAACTGTTTTGAATCCAACCAATCCAACAAACGTAAACAGCATCATCGGTTGGTTGCGATGTGGTTGGCTGAAGTGTACGTCAATTAAATTGATGGACAAGCCGTTTGTCCAGTTAGATTCAAGGATTTCTGGCTCCTGAAATAAGTCGTCTATCGCTGAGGATCAGATGTTCGCGCGTAGCGCTACATCTGACGTGAGTGAGGTAATAGGATTTAGGTCATTTGTCTTGAATTTCCCCTTGGGGATCAATAAAGTATCTATCTATCTATCTATCTATCTATCTATCTGTCTATCTGTCTGTCTATCTGAAGGATTCAAGGTAACACTTTAATATAGGGCGCACATCTTAGCCACATTATATACTCAATGCGTGTGTAGCCGTGCTTACTGTAATAAGTTGCGTTTTATGCACTAATACACATTCAACAATGTTTGACCCAAAAAGCTGCCTCTTTCTTTTCGTGCTTCAGTTCCCATAGTATCATTTGTTCCTCCCACCACCACCACCCCTACCCCTTCAAACAGGTGCATCTGCCAGGGGCATTCAAAAGCGAATGGTCAGTGGGAGAAAGTGCGAAGATCATGAAGCCAAACCATTTGTATTTCTGAAGAGATCAAGCGGTTTAGACGAGTACTATTGCAGTGGTTCTGTCATTGGGGATGGCTACTGGGTGCTCACTGCCAAGCACTGTCAAGGGTAAGTTTATTGAAAAGTAACAAAAAATTATTTAATAAATTAAGAATTAATCAAAGAAATTAAGAAATTTTATTTCACATCATATCACCAAGTAGCCTATCAAATTGAAATAATGGATATCAAATGCATTTTCTAATTTAAAGTTAGAATTAGGCTACTTTAAACTTAAAATTCATTTTGAGCTCTGACGTCATCCATGTCACCCAGAAAGATACATAGGCCTAAGTATTTGTCAAAAGAATTGGGACCCGTAGAGGTAGCCATTTGGTCAAGAAGGTGGTCAAATATCATGCTGCCAACAACAATAGGAACTTATTTGGAGGCTTTAAGTCCAGGAACTGTATTAACATGATGTTCATTAATTAATACAACAAAGGAATGAAATACATTTCCCCCCAAATTTTCACATACAATTTCATCCTTTTTCACAATAACACACAATTAACCAGACACCATAATAAATTTGCATAACTTTTGCAAGTTTACTTGCAAAATGACAGTCTTCAATCAAAACATACACACATTTATTATTATGTTATTTCTACCATCCTGTAGCCTAGATGTGTCACAGAGTGAATTTATTTCCAGAGATTGAACACTGACCAGACAGTCTTTTCCATCAGGCCATTCAAAATGATGAACATCTATGGAGAGAAGCAATTTTCATCTAATGTCTTCCCCCATGCCACTGCTGATCTGATGTTGGTGAGGTTAAATTCCAAATGGGACAGCATTCCTCTTGCCAGTGACCATGACTGTCAGACCTTAAAGCAATCTTTGTCCAAGAAGAGTCCAGTCAAATTTGTTGTTGTTGGTCAGCAGACAAGAGGTGTGTGTTCTTTTTATATTATATATTTAAGGGGCAGGTTCAAAGTTTAGGACATAGGGCCTCATTTCCAAGTTAGCCTCAATGATATCTGTCAGTGAAGATTGTTCAATACATTTCATCTAGTCCTTCTAGCTGCCCTACTTGCTGGTGCTAAGCTAGTGCAAGTGAATGGACCCTGCTAGCTAGTCAATAAAAATAGTCTACCGAACTCCACAGTACACCCAGAGCACATAAATTATCATGGCAGGCTATTGAGGTAAATGTATGTGTTGATAGAACAATGTAAGAAATAAAACACCTTGTTGTCTGTACCTGGCAGCGGCGGACTGATAATTAGCCATGAAGGCAAGTTTATCTCCAGCCAGCTGTCATTGAAAGCAGAGAGTTAACGTTACATGTTACGATAGAAAGACATACCAATGGAGGTATGATGAGGAATTTTGTTTTATCCAATGAACTGTACATTACATGCCAGAACACCGCAAACGATGAATTGCCAATAGTTGCTGAAGACTCCCAAAAGTCAAGGCTTGGCACAGCAACAAAACCAGCAGAGTTGCCCATGACGTTAGCATTCGAACGTTAGATCCTGCTTCTGTGCAGGAGTCGCACCGGGAAATCGGTTTTCTGATTGGTAGTTGACGAACTGCATCATAGCTCATTAAGTTAACCGAACTTTCTTTCATCGCCCAAGTCGCCATACAAAGTCAATTACCTTTTACCCATTATACACTGTCGAGTGCGTAGGATTGTTTTATCCGCTAGCTAAAGGCGTCCACTGACTTGCGCTAGTTTAGCACTAAACCCGGCTGCCAGATGGACTGGATGAACAGGCATACATGGAAATGAGATACTATACTATGAGGCTACTATAAACTGTGGCCAGGGAACACCTTTATGCTGTGAGACACATATTGAATGTTCTCCACAAGAAATTAGGCCTACCCCAATAACAACATTTCTGTGTGTTCTCTTGCAGGTTTTAGGGGAGATTGTAAGGCATGGTTTGCTTCTAAATTTAAAGTTAAGTAATCATACCTCCACCAAGGAGGTTATGTTTTCGCCTGCCTGTGTGTGTGTGTGTGTGTGTGTGTCTCTGTCTGTGTACAACATAATTAGAAAAGTACTGCACGGATCTGGATGAAATTTTTGGACGTGTATAATGGGACAAGTAAGAACTGATTGAATTTTGGTGGCAATCGGTGATCCAGAACACAATATGGAATATTGTGTCTGTGACCACATTGTGATTATATGTGATTATGCATAATATAATGCATACTTATATGCTTTTTTTTTTTTTTTTTTTTTTTTTAGATTTCTTGAGATCCTATGTGTAATGTAATAATGATTGAATTTCCACAGTGCCTTAAATTGTAGAGTTAATGGATCCTATATGCCATATCATTTAACAGGTGTAAATGATCAGCCTGTATGTGGAGACGTTGATGTTATGCACCAGGGTATAGAAACAAACTCAGGTGCCACTTGTCTACTGGGGAAGACCATTGGATGTAAAATCTGTATTGTATGTTAAGGCTAACTTTAATCTCTTATTAAAAATAACTAGTATGAAGGGAAATATGTTCAAACCACATTGACCTACCCCTATCCTCCATTTTCAGGGTGATTCAGGAGGAGCATATCTTTATAACTCGGCTCTGTATGGAGTCATCCATGGACTAGACACAAGAGGATATGATATGGCTGAATCCCTCTGTGAAGATGATATAAGACAGTGGATTGACGATACCATGAACAACAATGCATAAACAATACTCAATCAATTGCAATACTCACTGCAAAATTCATTTTGGTGGTTGTAATTGGCTAATATATTGTTCTGTTTAATTGGCACTTTGTGTTGAAAAAGGACACATTTATATTGTTGTCAAAATGTCAAACAATATACACTCTTCCCTCTTCACCATTTTTGTACTTCATTTTTGATTTTTTTTTTATTTTATTTTATTTTGATTTTTTTTTTAAGGGTTTTTCAGGGGTAAAATTAAGGGGTTGAGTTTCGTAGTGAAAGCATGGAGGAAGAGAAAGAGGGAGTTATTTAAAGACCCCCCCACACAAACACACACACACACACACACACACACACACAGACACACACACACACACACATATACACACCTTGACTTTGTATGATGGTTTCACTGCCACTTTCTCAAGATGTGTCAGCTAACATCTTTCCATTAGACTTAAAAAAGACATGCATACACATATACAGGATCAACATAGACCAGAGTGTGTGTGTGTGTGTGTGTGTGTGTGTGTGTGTGTGTGTGTGTGTGTGTGTGTGTGTGTGTGTGTGTGTGTGTGTGCATGTGTCAGACATTGCTAGCATGATAACATCTGTGTCTTGCGTGTGCCCAGTTGTGTGTAGTAAGAGAACTTGTGTAAAGCACCTGCAAAAGAAACGGGCAGTTAAAGATAGCTCTCACCACACTGCTGGCATGCAAAGATAGAGCAACACACACTATGAGCGATCAGGAGACAGACAGACAGCACACACACACACACACACACACACACCAAAAGTGCTTGGGACATTCCACACATTGCAAGAGTACTGAGGATAGCAGACAGACAGCAAGAGTTGTCAGGAGCTCAGACACACTGGATGGTGAGACATGCTGTTTTGTGTCATTTAATCTTGCCTCCTGTCTCTAGTCCCTAGTTTGTCATGTTATCTTGTTTTTCCTGTTTAGTTCCTGTGCTTCTTTGTCTCCTGAGTCGCCGCCCCTCACCTGTTTCTTGGGATTGCCTGTTCATTGGATTATATTGTTTCCAGTCTCGTGTTCACCTGTCTCTTATTCCCTGCCCACCTGTGTCTTATGATTGTAGTCTCTAGCCTTGTGTCTCCAGTGTTCTCTGCTCCATGTCCGTGTTTGTTTCACGTTCCTTATGTTCCTGTGTTCCAAGTAAAGTTCGTAATCGCAAGTCTCGAGTCTCAAGTCTCAAGTTTCACGCTCTGCCTTGCACACGCTGTGTGTGGGCCTGAGAAAGTGTGAAAGTGATTCATCATTTAGTCCAGTCTGAGGACGCCATGCAGCAGCTCTCTTCTTCAGCTCAGCTACTCTGTGAGTAGGTCATATCAACACACACACACACACACACACACACACACACACACACACACACACACACACACACACACACACACACACACACACACACTCCTAAACCTTCCTTTCTCTCTGTTATGCTTGTTCAGCTGACCCATGGCTCCATAATATTGTTAATTAAACACTGCAGGCATTCATTTTCATGTTGATGAGTCTATATAGTATACAGTTTATTTCTAGCGCTATAGAGAATATAAGTGTTTAGTGATATGTTTAGTTTATATGTCAGTCTATATTGTAGGCTACAGTAGATGTATTATTTTCAGTATTTATGCCGTCGTGCATTTATTGATAGTATAATTCGTTTTTTTGCTATAGTGTTTATGATAATGCATGAAGCAGCCTAGCTTATGCTATCAAAGGGATGAAGTTGCTGGGTCTCCTCAGCCAAATCACATGGCTTGATAATTCTACACACACACACACACACACACACACACACACACACACACACACACACACACAGACACACACACACACAATGAAATCTAAGAATGGGCAAATCATTGCTGTTGCAAAACACCATTTCCCTGGCAACACTGTCAGATTCCTACAGTAGGTTAGGTATCACTTTACATGAGGGAACTGAAACAACTGAAACAGAAATATCATTGTCATTTCCTCTTTTTATCTTTTTCATTTCTAGCACTGCTGTGTCTTATTCAGGTTGGGTACAGTAGAGGTAAATATCTTTGTGTGGGTATGTTGTTGTCAAATCAAAGAAATTTGATTTGATTTCTCACTAGCATGTTTTTACAGTGTGTATGATGCTGTATATGTATGATATGTGTGTGTGTGTGTGTGTGTGAGTGTGTATGCAGGACTGTTTCAAGGTACTTAGGGAGCCCCAAGCAAACAGGGCATCGGGGGCTCTTCACCTCCCATAACACCTACATAAACCACATTGTTAAAATAGTCTTTCAACTTTCATTACTATAATCAATTGTGTTGAACTTACAGTTGTCTGATTCTTATCATATTTTACACCACCAACTGAACTACTGAAATGATTACTGTAAACAGTCATTCTTGGGGGCCCCTTTCAGTCTGGGGCCCCAGGCAAGTGCCTGGTTTGCCCGTCCTGTTGCGACGGCCCTGTGTGTATGTGTGTGCTTGCATGTGTGTGTCATGTTTCTCCTTTGTCTCAGTTGTGTCTCCTCTAGCCTCTCTGGTCATCAGACCCAACAGAACTCAGCTGTTTGAATCTGAGTCTGTCTCACTGAGCTGTGAGGTGAAGGACAACTCTACTGGATGGAGACTGAGAAGGACAACAGGAGTAGAGATACAGTCCAACTGTCCGCTAGGCTGGAAGTCAGAGACTGGACCTTCATGCAGCAGTAAACATCTATTCACCTGGGACAGCGGACAGTACTGGTGTGAATCTAAGAGCGGACAACAACGCAGCAACATCATCAATATCACTGTGGAGGGTGAGTATGGAATTGAATTCCAGGGGGAGCCTGTGTAGCCGGTGGCGGTCCGCACCGCACACAGGTCTCAAACACGCCACCCCGCAAGCTACAAACTCCTGGCGTGGGAGTGGGACGCTCTAACCAACTGAGCTAAAAGCCAGAGCTTCTAACTCAGCCGTTAGAAGTGCCCATGGAATTGGGTGATGAGGCTACTCAAGTGTGCAAGTCTGAACCACCTCAAATTTTCCATGGCAAGCTCACCCAGCAGACAGATATTGTCATATTTTGTTGAGCGACAGTTGTCAACCGGACTATAAATAAATAACCTGAAACGTTTGGTTGCTTGTCCACAGAGAATCTCAGTCCAGTCCTCAGTGTTTCTCCACACAGCTGGCCAGCTGAAGGAGACTCAGTGACTCTGAGCTGTGAGGTTAGAGACACCTCCTCCAACTGGACGTTCCTCTGGTTCAGAGCGGTTCCTTACAGAGAGGGATCCTCTGAGGAGGTTCTATATTGGACTACACTGCACTCTGTAGAGCTCCTGTCAGACAGCAGCAGAGGAGTTGGAGGCTCCTACACTCTCAGCCCTGCTGCTCTTAAACACACTGGGCTTTATGTGTGCAGAGCAGAGGGAGGAGATCCAACCCACCACACACACCTCAGTCAGCTGGAGGGGCTCTGGGTCACTGGTGAGGAACCACTCTTACACATGCTTGTGTGTGTGTGTGTGTGTGTGTGTGTGTGTGTGTGTGTGTGTGTGTGTGTGTGTGTGTGTGTGTGTGTGTGTTTGTGTGTGTGAGAGAGAGGGACAGAAAATTCCCCTGAGATTGTTTAGATTGTGAGAGCGTGTGTGAGCAGCGCATAAGCGGTGCAGGCACGGTTTTGGTCTGTTTTCGTTTAGAATACATGTTAACAGGTTAGGTCATTCAGACTGCACGCATGTTCTGCACGGCTCTTTTTTGAAATAGAAACTAGTTCTATTTTTCCAAGTGTTTTTAGCGCGGTAAGCGGGACTTGCGCGCTGTCCTTAGATTTTAAATGCAGAGCTCGGGCGGCCTGTTCGCACAGAACACCGCAGAGACTAGTTCTGGTCTGAATACACAAGCCCACAGGCACCGCTCACGGACAGCCACGCTCTTGCACCGCGAACGTGCAGTTTGTGTGTGAAACGGGCCTTAGGTTCACTTCTTTGTACTCATTGCCACTGTCACTCTGTGTGTGTGTGTGTGTGTGTGTGTGTGTGTGTGTGTGTGTCTGTGTGTGTGTGTGTCTGTTTCCACCTCAGGTGAGTTTCCTCCAGCCTCTCTGGTCATCAGCCCTAACAGAACTCAGCTGTTTGAATCTGAGTCTATCTCCCTAAACTGTGAGGTGAAGGACAAGTCTGTTGGATGGAGGCTGAGATGGTTGTCAGAGATACAGTGGACGGTGCGTTACCGTGCCGACTGGAGGTCAGGGGTCGGCCCCTCCTGGAGTACAGCACAGATAGAGATGAGGGACAGCGGAGTGTATTGGTGTGAGTCGGAGACTGGCCACCGGAGCAATGCTGTTAACATCACAGTACAGGGTAGGTGTGTACACACACACACACACACACACACACACACACACACACACACACACAATCATCACAGTACAGGGGACACGAACCCACATACACTTACATCATCATCATAGGGATGGAGTGCTGACTAAACACAAGTAACACAGCTTACTCACCTCTCAAATTTTGGAAATAGAGTTTATCCATCTCTTACTGTAATAGAGTTTATGAACCTAATAAAGCTTTTAACATTGACAAATCCCAATACATCTTCCTCATTTCAACTTTAGTGCCACAGCCAAAACCTTCCATCATCAAACATGTTCCATGTGACTTCTTAAACATTCCATTCTGCATATTGCGGCCCACTTATTATATACATTTTACTACATTGTATATGGGTATACACACACGTCACATGTCAAAAATCACTTTACCGTAAGATAAATAGATAAGTAAGTACGTAGCTTGAAATATATTAAATTTTGTAACACATGGCACTAGCCTGAAAATGCCTTGCCATGCATTAGATATGCCTAAAACAAATCAGGCAAGTGATTGATGACTAAGGAGACTGGGATGCATCATGCCTCCTGTTGGTTAGATAGACAGACAGACAGACAGACAGACAGACAGACAGAATCTCTTTCTTTATTGATAGTAATATATTGCCTGCAAACTAACGTGTCTGTGTGTGGCCTCTTCAACAGAAATTATGAAGCCGGTTCTCAGTGTTACTCCACACAGCTGGCCAGCTGAAGGAGACTCAGTGACTCTGAGCTGTGAAGTTGCAGACACTTCCTTAAACTGGACATTCCACTGGTACAAAGCAGTTCCCTACAGGATTAATTTACCTTATTTCTCATACGAAGAGAAGCGCTACTCTGTAGAGCTCCTGTCAGACAGCAGCAGAGGAGCTGGAGGCTCCTACACTCTCAGCCCTGCTGCTCTTAATCACACTGGGCTTTATGTGTGCAGAGCAGAGGGAGGAGAACCAACCTATCAGACTGGCTACAGCAACATTGAGGTTCTCTGGGTGTCAGGTGAGTAACTGTGCCCACTAGTGGTCATACAGTATTTCCAGGAAAGTCTTGAGCACCAGATTGCTCATTTCCAAGAGTCTTAGCGCATACCGATTTTTTACTGTGTGTGTGTGTGTGTGTGTGTGTGTGTGTGTGTGTGTGTGTGTGTGTGTGTGTCCTCTGTGTTTCAGGTGTGTCTCCTCCAGCCTCTCTGGTCATCAGCCCCAACAGAGCTCAGCTGTTTGAATCTGAGTCTGTCTCTCTGAGCTGTGAGGTGAAGGACGGTTCTACTGGATGGAGGCTGAGAAGGACAACAGGAACAGAGATACACCCCCACCGTCCATTTGCTTGGACATTTACTCACGGTGGACACAAGTGTAGCAGTAGACATGTCTACATCTGGGACAGCGGACGGTATTGGTGTGAATCTGAGAGTGGACAACAACGCAGCAACATCATCAATGTCACTGTGGCTAGTAAGTGAGTTTAGAATCAGTGAATAACACTGATAGTGGATGAAGACCGAATGAGGTTCATACAGACATGATTCTATGGAGACGAGATTAGCAGCAAGAGCAGTCATCAAGTAATTACCACTGGTGTGTGTGTGTGTGTGTGTGTGTGTGTGTGTGTGTGTGTGTGTGTGTTCATGATTACTGTTAAGAGTGAGTCGTATAGGCTACTGTTTTGTGTTTCTCTCTTATGCAGACAGTCATGTAATTCTGGAGAGCCCTGCCCAGGCTGTGACTGAAGTGCATTCTTTGACACTGCGCTGTTTATCAAGAAACAACACCCCAGTCCCCAGTGCTGATTTCTACAAAGATGGCTCCCGCCTTCAGACACAGACCACTGGAGAGATGATCATCCCTGCAGTCTCAAAGGCACATGAGGGCTCCTACAAGTGCAGCCACCCAGACCTGGGGGAGTCACCAGAGAGCTGGGTCAAAGTCACTTCTGGTATCCACCTCACTCCTCCTCACTCTCATCTCTCTTTCCCCTCCTCCTCCCTCTCCCCCTCATCTTTCTTTCCCCTCATCCTTTCTGTCATCTCTCTATCCCCTCTTTCCCAATCTCAGAACTACTGAGCCCATCTCACATACATACTTGTGATGTATAGTACAACTGACCAATCAGATCATGTTTGTTAATGTTCATTTTCAATCTGACCAATCAGGTCCCTCCATCTTTGTGTTGGGCCTGGTGCGTTGTGTCCTGGTGGTGTTGCCGTATCTTTTGGTGACTGTTACCATGGTGATGAGGTGGCGGCACAGGTCTCTGAGTGCCTGGATCTCCTGGTGACTGACATCAGGTATGTGTGTGTGAGTGTCTGTGGTCCGACCATGCCATTGATGTGTGTAGTGCACTGCTACAACTGTATATTCATCTCTGATGTTTTAAATGTGTTTATTTCCCTAATAGGTTCATCCAAAGTACATCAAGTCAAGAGAGGATATTAATTCTTCGGTGATTTGCAGTTATTACAAGCACACACACACACACACACACACACACACACACACACACACACACACACACATACATGTACATGTACAACTCAGATTTTCAGTTGAAGCTCTTCTTGGCTACATACTGCCTGTCCTGTCATACCGCATACAGCATTTTTAAAGCAGTGCAATTTTTAACATCCGGAACATGAAAGAAGAAGAAGAAGAAAAAGAACCAACATTGTACTTTTTGTAGGAGTACTGTAGGTCATATCATGTCTGTATATCTTGGCTTGAAAACAAGGAAATGAAGAGAGGTGGAATCCATTCCAATCCCTCTTTTTTATTTCCTTCTACTGGAACTCTCCAGTGTGACTGTAATGCTATCGCTGATAATGTGGTTTTGCAAGTTAGTCTGCCCTTTGACAACAATAATGAGGTGGGTAACACTGTTGATGACATTATATTTTTCTCTTCACAAACAATGATTGGAAGGATGTGGGGATTATATGTGCATACTGAAGAGTAGCTGTCATTGTTGAACCCAATAGGCTTATACAGTGCAAACTGTACTGTATAGGATAGGGTACTAGCAGAAATCAACAGACCTAAATGTAATAAGGTATTATGTATTCTGTAAAGTATTATGTACTTCTGTTGCGCAGTCATCCTCTCAAACCAACAAAGTATACTGGTGATAAGCCAGAGTACTTTATTCCACAGCAAAATCATTGCGCTCAATTACACAACAAGGCTCAAACTACACTCAAGCATTGGCACCTATATACTCCTACTCTGACAATAAAGACACAATACTTTATTGTCTATAGACTGATAAATTACTGGTGTCTGAACGTGCATGCGCACACACGTCATCCATTCAGGTCCTTGGTATTTGCCAGACAAATGAGGCTCTGTGATCATCAGTTCAGATCATCATAGTTCAGTTGAGCGCTGGATGGATGAGGTGTGTGAGTGTGTGTGTTTTCATCTCAAAGGTCTGGTCACCTGTTACATACTCAAGATGTAAAATTATTGTGTTTTTGTTCCACAAAAAAGAAATTCTAAATTTGTGTATGAGTATGTATGAGTATTTGAGTATGGGAAGAAATTAAAAGTGTTGTGCAAAGAATTACAGGCATAAGCATATGCTGTCATTGTTCCCATGTTCATACGCTTTATTGCTTGGTGAAAATGGATGCTCTCTGTAGTGCCTCTGTAAAGGACTTCATATTCTTGCATCACATACTAAACTGCCTAGACATCTGAGGAGGAACATGTTTTTTTTTTTTAACAATCTCTCTGGGTCTATGCATCATTCAAGTGTTCTGTGATGTTGACACCAAAGAACTTGATCCAGGTCTGACCACAGAAACCCACACTCACATACTCCAAACACATTGAAATTTGAGATGGCAACATACACAAAAAATATGTAAACTCCCGCACAGTGACCGAAACGTTGTGTAGCCTATTAAAGTTTTGCTTGCAACAGTGTGCGGGAGTTTACATATTATTCAGGTAACAGACCGTTGGTTATCACTGACGCACCTGTTGAAAGAGGTGTTCAAAAAGTTAATTGACTTTGAAGGGCAACATACACAAACACTTACATGTACATAGCATTGCATTACAAAGCCAATGTGCAAATAAATAATAATAAAAAAAAACTGCAAAGAGGCCCGCGTCTAAGTGTCTGTACACCTGTCATAAACATAAAATGACATAACATGACATATCATGAACATTAATTACACTTTCTAAATGTTTATGACAGTTAAACATGCTTTGTATTTAGAATGAAAAAAACAAATAGGCTAAGTGATGTCTCATTGATATGATTAATAGGTGTCATGTATATGACATAAACAGGTTCAAGTCACTGTCACCAAAACAAAGTATTACCCATGCATTCATGTGCATGTGTGTGTTCATGCATATTAGATGTCCATTATCATCTATTCATCGCTTGCTGAAGAATGGAAGGTGGTTTGTGGTGTGTTGTGATAAGAAACACATACAGGCAGTTTTCACAAAGAGTGGTGAACAGTTGGAACTATCAGTGACATGATTTGCATAAGGCCTCAACCCAGTGATGAATACCTCTCCTCCTAAACTTTGATGAACTGTCATGACTGTATGTAGCATTATGACAGATGTATTCAGTATGGCATGAACCAATGAAGAGAGAGGGAAGAGAAGTGTGTGAGAAGCTAATTGGTCAGTCGCTGATGGATGCGATAGACAGGGCTTTTAAAGACCACTGGTTCCTAAGCCGAGGATCATTCTTTGAAGGATGAAGACCATCTTAGCCATCATGATGAAGACTTGTCTCATCCTCACTCTCTTCCTGACGGCAGGTGAGTCCCCCTGTTTTTACTCTCTTCCTAACAGTCATACAGGGCTAGAAATAGGAGAATATTGTCTACAAGTTGATTAATCAATGTAATTTAATTGTAGCCTCTATCATTTTCCTTTCACACTGTTAACCAATCAAATTGCCTTGGGTAATAAAGATTTCAGGCTAACACTTTAGAATAGAGACCACGTTTTAGCTATTAATCTGACTAAGTAATACATTAGCTAATACTCAATGTGTGTACTAAGGCTAATTAAGTTGTGTAATACACATTCAACAATGTTTGACCCAATGAAGTATTCTGTCTTTTAATTAATTATTTTTTTTTTTTAATTTCTATAGTAGGTCTATTATTTTTGTTTTCCAAAAAGTTATTTAAAGAGAACCTATGCAGGATCCGGTGGCGTCATCCAGTAAGCTAACAACCAAACAAAGCAGTTATTTAGCGTTTCTGCCAATAATCCTCCATTTAGAATTGCATAGTCAATGGTGATCGCGGCTAACAAAATGTATCGACAGTTGAATGCGCTGAGAAGTCACAAATAGCATTGTAATTCAAACAGTAAACTCTGGCTAAGTCACGTGACCTAGCTTGCTTGCTAACCAAAACTTACGATAGCCGGGACGCGCTCACTGATCTTGCATAGGCGGTATCTGCCTCTAGGAGGGTCGGACAATCTCGTGAAGGGGCTCGTTTTACTCCGGAACATGTCATTTATCAAGTCTAGTGAGTTCTAGGCAATTTACATAAAGGTGTAATGAATAGGAAACGTCGAAATTTTACCTAAAAGTTGCATGTGGTGGTTTTAATTCTCCTATACACAAAAAGTCATTACATTGTAGGCTAACGATTGACCCAACAATTTAAAGGGGAGGTTCACTTTCCTGGAATGTTATGGAATGATAACTGTTTAGGAACATCAATGCCACTAACCACCTGGTGAGCTGCACATGTTTTATAATAAAGGTTTAAGATTGTTTTAAGGGCATTATAGGACATGCAAATAGCAAGCCATTCTGAATCTTGGTGCCGATGATTCTATTCCATCTGAGACATTCCGAAAAAGGGGATAAACATGCATGAAAAGTGAACTTCCCTTTTAATTACCATTAGACCATTAATTTATGTGAGGAGCTAATATCAAGCTCTGCTGTTTTGAAACAGACTGTGATGAAACAGACACCACAGTTTGCAAACTGAATTTGATAAAGAGCTAAAAGACTCAACAACCCTCTCCCCTCATACAGGTGCATCTGCCGGGGCCATTCAGAAGCGAATGGTCAGTGGAAGACCGTGTGCAGCTGATGAAGCCAACCCGTTTGTATTTCTGAAGAGATCCGAAAATTTAGACGATTACTTTTGCAGTGGAACTGTCATTGGGAATGGCCACTGGGTGCTCACTGCCAAGCACTGTCAAGGGTACGTTTATAAAAGCTCAAAGTAATAAAAATTATTAAGTTAATTAGAAATTGAAATTTTACATAATATATTACCAAGAATCCAATTGAAATCAATTAATAGTTACTTAAAGCATTCTAAATTGTGGTTTAATCATTTGAAGTCAGAATTACTTCTCGTTTTCAAAATTCATTTTGCGCTCGACTTAACATTTACTTTACCCTGATATTTTTTTTTATTTCTGAATTTGATTTTATATTTCAGCCTCATGGAATTCTATGTGATAGCAATTTGTAATGTTATAGCAATTTGGACTCAGAGCAGTCAGGAAAGAGGTTTATTATTTGGTCTGATCATATCTCACTCTGACTAAAAGAGATAAACGTCAGCTTACTATGCATTTTAAAAAAGAATGAGCAAAA
The DNA here is from genome assembly GCA_027497455.2 of Sardinella longiceps. Classification (NCBI taxonomy): domain Eukaryota; kingdom Metazoa; phylum Chordata; class Actinopteri; order Clupeiformes; family Clupeidae; genus Sardinella; species Sardinella longiceps. The sequence continues at coordinate 26,576,300 of JAODXP020000028.1, read as the reverse complement.
AGCATAGTATTTTTCACAAGACTTGGTACCTGTAGATGGAAACTGATTTCTATTCTGTACACAACGTATATTTCATTCTCTGGTTTTCATCAATAAACAGATTTCTAAAAAAAAAAAAAAAAGACTTAGTACCTGTGGGGGCCATAGCCATTTGGGCGGGAAGGTATTTGCGTAGTCAAATATCACACGTTCTATTAGGTGACTCCAAATCCATCAACGGTATCAACACGATATTTATAAATTAATACAACAAAGGAATTAAATAGTTTTTTGTTTCAATTTTGAAAACAAGGCTCATTTTTTCACAATGACACCAACAATTAACCAAAGTAACGCCACACTAAATTTGTATAACTCCTAGAGTTATACTCCTTATTTGCAAAATGTAAATGTATATGGCGTACATACTGCACAGAATATGACAACAAAACATATACACTTCAGTCAAAAGATATACAGTACACACATTCACAAATAAAGTTCACAATTCCTTGATAAGTCACCTATTAGGCTACTGTCAGTTACACACAGTACAGTAGGCCTACAATACTTCTTTTGCCAGACATTGTTAGTATGGGATAGTTTAGATGACAAAAAAATATTTATAAAGTACATGTAATTTATTTTTAGACAGACTTTCAAATGTCATTTAAACGTCCCACTCATCAACAATAATCTTGGTGGTGTGACCTATGTAAACTTTTTTTCGTTAACTTTTAAATTATTTTTGAATTATGTTTTAAGTTTATTTAGTTACCTTTACCTCTCATATAAGGTAACTATTCAGCTGAACACTGACTTCCCCTTACTCAACACTCTTTTTCACCAGCACCAGGCCATTCCAAATGAAGAACATCCATGGACAGAAGCAGACTTCGTCTCAAGTCTTCCCCCATGCCACTGCTGATCTGATGTTGGTGAGGTTAGATTCCAAATGGGACAGCATTCCTCTTGCCAGTGACCATGACTGTCAGACCTTAAAGCAATCTGTGGCCAAGAAGAGTCCAGTCAGACTTGTTGCAGTTGGACGGCAGACAAGAGGTGTGTGTTGTTTTTATATTCTATGTCTATGAAATTATGCTGCAGTCAACAGTCAATTATGTTAATGAACTGTTAAATGTGGCCAAAGAGGACATTGAATTTTATCCACAAGAAATTATCCAAATATATAACATTCCCATGTATTATCTTGTAGGTTTCAGGGAAGATTGTAAGGTATGGTTTGCTTCTACTTTCAAAGGTAAATATCAAATTATATCTTTGTTTTTTTAGACTACAAGCATAGATCCTTCATCAGGGGTGAAAGTAGTTTGATTTTCTTACCTGTACTACAAAAAAAAAAAAAAAAAAAAAAAAATTCAATAGCCTATTCTAGTGCGCCCTTGTGTTATGTATGGCTCAAACAAAAAGGTAAGCAGGCCTATGGCATTGGGCTAATTTCAAAAACATTCCGACATTCCATGGTAGCAAACTGAACATACTGTCATACTCATTATCCCTTTTTCTGACTTCTGACTTATTGCCACATTACAATAGTACTGAAAATGGCAGGCCCACATGTCACCTGTGGGACTCAAAACCTACTGTGTGTGAGCACAGGGTATATACAGGAATCCTGGTGCTGAATTTACTACCATTTACTACCTTTTTTCCTATCTTTTACAATATTTTTACTACCTCCACAACATCTACCAGCGCACTTTTTTTTTCTTTGGGGGCGGTGGCATCCTACATATTCCGACAATTTTGGTACGATCAGTGATCCAGAACACAATCTGGAATTTATGTTGTGTCTTTGTCCACATTGCCTTGGCGGAGGTCTGCGCTCTCTCAGTGCTTTTCTAGTTTGTCAATATTAGGCTATGCCACTGCCAAAGTTTGAAAACCCACAATGATTCTTTCTGGTTACAGTACATACAGTAGAAGTAGATACCCTAAATTACAGGAGCCTGGATCGGATCCTCCCCACCCCTCTCTCTTTCCTTATGCAACCTACTGTACATGTTCGGGGACACTTGACACATGACAAAAATGCAACTAAAATCTGAAATATCTATTTTTGCTTTAGTCCAGTGGTTCTCAAACTTTTTGAGCTCAAGGCACCCCATCAACATTTTTTGCATTCACAGCACCCCTAAATTACTGTAAATTCTTGCTTATGATACCGCTTACTTGTGTCAGGACACCTTTAGGCTCAACACTTTAACTTTCAGGATCATTACTGTTCTGAATATGTTTATTATTTACCTTTATATTTATCACTCATGTGGACATAGGCCTATAAGGTTACACGGGGCTCATCATAAGAGAACAGGATTGGGTGAGAGCCGTCTGGCCTTTCCCCATTCAATTAAGTCCTATGCGCAATTCAGCGCACAGGCAGGCGCATGCTGACAATAGCTTCAGTGATCTTCCCACATTTCTTTGAAATACTCAAAATCACTGTATGTTTGAAAAAATTACTGACGTGCTATTTGGCTATATTTTCTTAAATCTAGCCTCATTCATAGCACTGGTGATTTGCAAAGTCAAGCTATAGCTAGCAAAAATGACGGTTCATTTGAAATCGTTTTGATCCCTACGGGGCTTTGACGGATAATGTAGCCGAAATGTATGGCATTACGAGGCAAAGACTAGTGAGCGGATATGAAAACATGAAGTAGGCTATGCCTCAAAAGACAGAGTGGAAGTAATTTAGACATCTAAATGGGAACTTTTTAACAGATGACAGACAAATTCAACATCAAAATTTTAAATGTTTTGTGGTTCCCCTTTTGCGCTTCGGCAGAACGGTTTGACAATAACTAGGCTGTAGGGGTTTAGCGAAAGGATAGATAGTCTTGATGGATATTCTCATCCGCAATGACCTGCTTCACCCACTGTCTCTTGTGCTACATTTATCCTCATGGGTGTTTTAAGTCCTTAATGACGTGACAGACAACAAAAAAAGGGGCGACAGTTTCACTCATGGCCTTTTACCTCAAGTCGTCTAATCTTCATAGCCTTTGTTACTGTTCCTTTATTTGAAATGAACTAATAGCGAACTTGCGAAGAGATCTGGCAGGTAGCCTACCCAGATTGATTGAGCGCGTGTGAGGTAGGCAGGCGTGACATCATCTGCAGCTTATCACTCAGGTTCCACTCGCAACGCAAAATAATACAGTAGGCGAAGTCCACAGAAGTTTAGTAATTTAAGGAGTTAGGATGGATGTAAGTTAAACATTGAAAAATTCATAGCGTCATTTGGATGGGGGCTCAAAAATTTACTACCTCGTCAGATGACGCTTCTTACTTTTTACTACTTTTTACTGGCCTTAATTTGACCTGATTTCATTTACTACCTTTTGCAGCTTTTTACAAACCCGCGGACACCCTGTAGCCTAACTGGTTAAATGCAGTTACTTTGTTTGATAAAGCAATGCACACCTCAGCAGTGCGGTGTGTACAAGTATCTAGGCATATTGAAGCTTCACCTGTTTTTTTCAGAATGAAAGTGAAACTTGCAGAAACCTAAAAAATATCCTTCCCACTCCAGTATCAAATGACACACATATATGTGACTCTGCAGCAGGAAACCAGTCGCTTGGCGCAAGCTTTTTTCTAAAAATGGAATGCTTGCACCAAAAAAGTCGAATTTCACATTTCAGCATAATTTGACAGTATAAAGTCTACCCTTTCAGATTGTAGTTAAATTATGCTGAAATTCATACCTTAAATGGGTTAAAAATGTGTTTGTTGAGAAGGTGTAGCCTATCCATTTAGCATTGTACTAACTTAGCTGTCATAGATTTCTAGTGCTAATTGGTTTGTACAGTAAACTACAGCAGGGCAGGTGAACATTCGTCATAGATAATAATTATCTGAATGTAAAGGGCTTTTCCATTTTTATAAACTAGGCTATAAGTAACTTGCAGATTGTGTTGGGGTCCATAAAATTCCTCTAGATGGAGCTAACGTCGGGTGGAGAATCTGACTGAGTTGGAAGCTGGCTAGTCAGACGGGTTCTAAAGTTGGCGCAGCTAGTTGGCATAACTGGAAGTTTAATAAGCTTTTAAGCATTAAGTAGTACTATAAACGGCACAAACCAAGGGCCCTATTTTGACGACGCAAAGTCAACTGTTGTTTGACGGATGGCGCATATGGTTTGGGGTGCGTGTCGGCCGCTTTTTGCTACTTTCACAGCGCAGAAAATGAATTTCGCGCCGGCGCAAATTCAAAAAGGTTGGACTTAGGATGCCTAATTAATCATGGGTGTGTTATGGGTGTAACACAGACATAACCAATGACAGATCAATCTCTCATTCCCTTTAAGAACGAACAGCGCAAAGCGCCTGGTGAATTGCTATCACACCAGCTGATCTCCTCCTTGTGCATTTAAAGAAATTAAAATATTGAATAGCGAGCAAGCTCACACGTCGGGTCTAGTCATAGTCAGAGCCGTAATGGGTATGGTAATATTAAATTGATGTCTACAGGCTGCACAAGACACGAAGGAAGCTGATTTAGTCTTGATAGATATCTCGGAATATTCATTCGAAAGCGAAAGTAAACTTGATTCTCCATTTAACGTCCCCCCTTCTTATATCCTCACGCGTTTTCTGTTGCAGGCTAATAAATTGTGGTTAACCACATCTTCCTGAGCATCATAATGATTTTCCGATTGTAATAATTATTGTTGTGGCCGTCATTGTTATGCTGGAACAAGGACTGCATTACCTATTGCGTTGTGCGTCCATAAAATAGCATTTCAGGAATGCGTGACTGACGAATGACCAGGTTTTTTCCAGTCACTGGCGGATCCCTTTCTCCGTCTGTATAATAGCATATTTTGCGCTTTGCGCCTAGCCACACCTTTGACACACCTCCGAGGACGCAAAGTCACTTGCTAGTTAGACAACGTGAATTATTTGACAGAAAAACAAACCATGCGCTCGCACAAAATAGCAATGACAGCTTGCGCGAGTCGCGAAGGCAAGGTGCGCCGCCTGCAAGATAGGGCCCCAAGTATTAACTGTCTGCTGATTTTTCTCCTTCAAGGATATCTCTCAGATGAGGGACACAATGACCATAAATCCCATACTAACAGCTGCATCCACACATTGCATCGTTGCGTAGCCTAGCATACTTCATAGCAAAATATCAAAGCATCCACTGGCTTACCTTTATGGTGAACTTCAAGTTATATCCATGTTATATCCATATTTCATGTAAAGTCCACATATAGGGGTATTCCTGCCTTGGTTGCATGTTAGATAAGTAGGCTTGATATCAGTTAACTGGTTTGGTTGGACTAATAGCAGAATTCATTCAGCTGAGTTCACTGATAGTATAATGTTCAAAATAGCTAGCCTAATAACTCCCTTGCCACAAGCTAATAAACTTCAGCGTGTTTTTTTTCTGCTTTTCAATTTTTCTGACTTGCAACATTGTAACACTTTGAACGCTCCTATCTATGTCATTTGTTGGCCAATGGTATTGATAGTGGTATCATTTGAAAGGTTATTTTCTTGTCTTTCATGTGAATGCAATAACTTAATTTTGAAAAAAATGCCAATGCGACTGATTTCGCGGTGCAAGGTCACATATATATATATTATAAGACTGATTATGCACAACTTCCAATGAAAATTAAATAAGACTAACATTGTCTGATACAGCTGCAATGGAGTAGCCTGGCGATGCCATCCTACGTCACTCCACTAAAAATTTATCTCCGCACGTAGTCTGGAATAAACCCCCCTTCCCGCCTTTCCGTCGGTTACTGTACGGTTTAGCCAATCAGCACACAGTTTAGAGCGATGTCTCAAAATGTTGTAGTCTTTTTTTGAGGTCAGTGATAGGGATGCGTTTGTTATTCTCTCCCCCACTTTCGAATTACATTCACAAAATTGGTACATGACATTAGCATCCATGATCTTGAGGATTTATTGCCACTACGATGTCAAAATAGATCAGAACTTGCGAGAGATCTGTTAATACTGAAAGCGATAGTTGTAGGCGTGAGAGCCAGGCGAGGGAATACGTCATATTCAAACGGAAACCTATTCCAATTGCGTTGGGCCAGACTGTATGACACAGTCAACACTCGCTTTCGCCCAGGCTAGCAATGGAGCAGAGGGTGTGGTGATGAGATGAATCATAATAATCATAATAATTTGACGCCCGTGTAGATAAGCTTTAAGGACCTATGCAGATTTCATTCATCCAGAAACTGAAACCTGCAGTTACTGTGCCTGATTAAGCACTATAGATTAGATTAAATCTGCTTTCATAACATGTTTATTCATAACGAAAGCAAAACATACACACACACACACACACACACACACACACACAGTTACAATAGTTTAACAATTCATTTTTGTGGTCCGAGTTGCGGTAGTTGAAAATGTTGAGTGGATTCAGGTCATTCACCTGAAGTTGGTGTGTGTGTGTGTGTGTGTGTGTGTGTGTGTGTTTGTTTGTGTGTGTCATTGGTGGACTGTGAACTTTTTTGGAAATTGAAACATTATCAAATGACATCATCTTCCAGTCCTTCGTCCAGCCCAGTATATAGGCTAGGCCTACATCAGACAGAGCACAGAGCACAAAAGTATCCACAGAAGGAAGGCTTGTCTCTTCACACATCTCATAGAGTCAGAGCTCATCTGGACATGTAAGGGAACTTCTAACTTCCATTGTTGCAGCCTCTACCACACTATGTTTAAATTTTATTATTATGCTTATAAATGCTATAAATTTTATTACTATGCTTATTTTTATTTCATTAATGTTAAACTAAGTTTAGCCTTATTGTATACTTTCATTAACTGCTTCCTTCCTATAAAAATTAGCAAAGTAATATAAAAAAAAATATGCAAAGGTAATTTTTCAGATACGCAAAATTTTGCAGTCACAGGCAGCAGCCTACTGTCCTTGTTAAACTGTACAGGCATAATGCATACAGCAGTAGTGAGATAATAGTCTAGTCATAAACGAACACAAATTTCCCTTGATTGGTGTGTGTGTGTGTGTGTGTGTGTGTGTGTGCGTGCTTTATGTACAGTAGGCCTATATGTAACACACAGACTTTTCTTTTTTATTATTCATTTCAAAGAAGACCTGTGGAAAATGGAAGGATATGCACGTCACCAAGAGAAGGTTGCAACTGCACATTCAAATGAACTCCATGCAGGTAAGTTTGAGAAGAGTTTCCTTTCAATACAATACTGGATTCCATTCGAATTTAATCTATGTGAAGCTGATTAATGTAATTTAGAGATTCGGGGTGAATCAAACGATATTCCAGTTGTTCCAGGTGGCAGTCAGAAAGAAGGTGAAAACAGAAACAGAATAATGCATCAGCAAATATTCATTGATTAATTTATTCATTTTCAGGAGCTGAGGCATGTTTGGCCAAAGCTGAGGCAGGCATCAAAGGCACCCCCCTACAGGCCCATGCCAAAGGCCCTGGGGCAGAGGCTGAAGCTGGTTTCTCCGAAGAATACGCAGGTGCAAGTGCTGGAGCCTATTTAGGGGAAGCAAGAGCTGGGCCATTTGCTGTTCGAAGTGGAGTAAAGTTTGGAGCAGGAGTCAGAAATGGGGTCCCTGAGGTGGACCTGGGTCCTGTGTCTGTTCCTTGCTCAGTGATGTGAAACACACAATGCTGGTTTCCAATCCTGATCAACCAGAGATATTCTTGTTTTGTTTTGGGTTAGAATGCCTAGGTCTTGATTTAGAACCAGCTCTTCAATTCAAATATCTCTGTATATCAAATGCTCCTGCCATCGTTATTCAAAGATCTAGAATTTCTGAGGGCTCTAATCTATCAATAATTGTCATTTGTTTCAATATCTGTCTGGGACTACAGATAGCATTACTTTTTTTGTAAACCTGATGGAATGCATCTCCTCTTGTTTTATACCAGGCTAATGTTTTTATTGTACATTGCCCCAGTTAAGAATAAACTGGGTCTTCCTAAATGGTGACTTAATGCCAGATATAAATTCCATGTCCAACCATACAGTATGTTCACAGGTCAGTTACACTGACATTGCGTCAAACTTTTCTGCATCACTCTACTTGTCCATAGCACAGCTAAACATTTTGCTTCATGTAATGTTATGTAATGTGATAATGGAAGACATTTTAAAATTCTGAAAGTTTTTTGTTTTTGCTTTCCTTTTCTTTTCTTTGAACAACTGAGCCACAGGTTAAACTGCTCAAGTATTTAGGGTAATCACTAGAAGGGATATGTTTTAGGTATAATCTTGTTGACTCTCACAGGTACAGTTAGAACTTAAAGGAGAAATCCGGGCAAAATTGACCCAAAACTCTATTTTCTGTGGTCAAGGCGAGCTGTCAGTGAAAAAAAACCCGACAAAAATTGATCTTGCCTACCCCAAGTTATGCTCCTGTCCGATTTTGCATCCCAGCGGCTGTAACGGGGCAAATTGGAAACACGCCTATTTTGCCTCTTAAAATGTTCGAAATTCAATTTCAAGTGCATGGCCATGTTAACATAGCACTTCGAAGCGAACACAGTTGATATGAGCGTAGTAGGTGACCTAGAAATGCTAAAAAGTTGAGCTAATTCACTCAGTCTACATACCTCTGTTGAGTTCCTGATTCCAGCGAAGCCCACAAAAGTCGACCGTCGAGCTCGATACAATCCAATATTTCAAAACGTGATTTTCCACCAAAAAAACTATTCTCATGAATTAATGTGATCATGTTCATATAGTAATGACAATGTAGCTACATAGCTTAGCCGTAATATGAGCAAAACATTGCAAGCACTTGTTGCAGCTCTGCGCATGCTCATGGGTAACGTGCAATAGCCAGTGGAAAGTTCCGGCAACACAGCTGAGTCGATAGAAGCAGAGGAAGCAACAAGGATATTTGTTTCTGGACATTATTTGTTGAAATGGATAGTTTATCCGAATCACTGGAGTTCAAGGAGGCAGAGGACATTTTCTAGTAATAATAATAATTTAGCTCTTTCCTTATTTGTTATTATTTCTGTCTTGCAAAAATTGTATAGCCATTTCTAGGAATGTATATAGTTCAGATATCTGTAAGGAAAAAGTAGTAATATGTAAATTACACAACTGAAGTTGAATAAGTAAATAATAGGAATAAATCACCCAGGCAGTTCTATAATGAAAATATAATATTTGTCTTATGGTGGTTTTATAATATAAAAGTCAACACTCCATTTGTGCTTTTGTGTCTTTACTTGAGCCAAAACAAGGAAATTACAACATGAAAATGTCAAATAAATCAATACAAACTATGTACAGTGCTATTTGTGGTTTGATGGTGCCACAAAATCCAAAGTGCAGGAAGATGAATTGGTTCGAGACGCCTAGACCATGCTCATGTAACGAGACCTGGCTTGACCAACTAGTTCACTCATATCCGGTCGTGGATCTGGAGCTATGTTGCGAAGCCTTCTTGGTTGCCGACGGGGTATGGTCTCTGAGAAGACTATGGTCCTGTCTTCTCTCCTCCTCAAAACATCTTCCATCAGGTCATTGCGGAAAACCTGAGTTGAGCGTCATACATGGGCTTTGCAACCCATTGCTTGGACTGCTGGGAGTAAACTGCTTTGTGCTGTGGTTGTCCTGATAAAAATAAACAACTGTTTAGTTCAGCATCAATAACATAGAATAACTTACAATGTAGTATGCAATGAACATAGTCTTCTTTTGAAAGAAATATTTAGCAAATAAATACAAGCATATAAAATACTCTATCATCCCAAACAGTCATAATCCTAAGCAGAACATTGTTTTGTATCATACCTTGTTGTGTTGTGGCCTGTGGTCTGCCAAGGTTACTGTTGTGATCCATTACAGCAAGTTGTGTGCGAGCCCTCATGCTGTCATAACCAAAGTGCAGTCGTTTTTCTGCATACTTTAGCATAACTGCATGAAAGACTTCCAGAGATCCTGTGTAAAAGGAAACACACACAAACATACATATTTTATACCATGTCCTCTTAGAAGCAATATAAATACTGTTTGTGATAGTTATGTAGTGTCTAGGAGGTTTTTGTGTGAAAAGCAAGGTGTTTCTTTGAAATGGTCCAGTGTGATTGCTGCTAGAGATTAGCTCTGATGATAATGCTACCAACCTTCGCAGCAATATACATTTTGTCATGTCTAGACACAAATTACATTTTAACACTTACCAGTGTGTTTGAAGAGTGCCATCTGTCTCAAATCTCTGAGGAGATTGCTGTCCGTCACCACACCCTTCAGTGACAGGAAAGCGGATGAATCTGGCTTCAGCCACTTTTCTTCAGTCAGTACTGGGTGACCACAGGTGCGCTGAACGTCATTCTCTTCCCATCTATGTACACCACGTATATGATGGAGAAGGGCAGTCCATATTTTTACACAGTCCTAGGCAAAAAAGACACAAAAAAGGAAATACTGTATGAAGTGGGGACAACAGCTTGTGGATGTGTTATTTCAATGTCATTACACAGATAGAGATGTGGGGTAGGTGCTAAGTGAATATCGGACACATCTCTTTATTGTTACCTCTTTGTCACCTTTACTTGTCCAACATGACCAGTACAGATGGTTGGTCATTGCCCTGATCCAAGGCCGTAGGTCTTCGTTCTCCTTCTTGTTGGATAGGGTCACAAGTTTCTTCTTCAGACCTAGAGAAAACATCAATCAAGGATGTACAGGGCAGGGAGTTAGCTACATATCAAGTGAACAGAGAAGACCCAATCATAGTGGTTTTGAAACTGCAGCAGTTTCTTTTCCTGATAAAACACTTACTCTTACTGACATGCCAAGGGTCAAGTTCATGCCGTATGCTCTGGTAGTTGTCTCTCATGAGTTTTCGGATGGATGGTGTTCTGTCTGTGGTCATCACTCCAATTTGCACTCCTCTCTCAAGCAGGTAATCCAGACCCCTCTGGAAACCCATCACCTCCATGGCCACAGAACTGCTTGCTTCAGTAACCTAGAGAGAAAAATTGTAGAAACCATGGTCATACTGTGTTGAAAGCAAAGTACGAAAGACGAGCATGCTTGTGTTACATCAGACAGTTGGTCACATTCATTTACCTGAACAAATTCGAAGTGCACAATTTCTTTTGTGGCGCTGTCCTCAAAAGAGTACGTACAGTATTTGGCACTGAAACCTGATGAAAAACATTTTGACATAACAACATTACAAAGTGGTCATGACTAGGTGTTTTGTGAAAACTAAGTACTGAACGGCATCCATCATACAACATTAGGATTTATTACATATCAAGCTAACAGTTGTGCAAAAGCATGTAAGGTAATACATTCTACTTACTTTTGACACATCCTCACTAACACCGCAGGGGATAGTCACAGATGGACTAGATGCAGATGCAGACAGCTCCTACAAAAATAACAATAAAGTGATGCTTGAAAAGTCCATCCACATTTCAAACATGATAATGAGGTTTTCAAGGCTTGACTACATAATAACAACAGTGTCAGAAAGAGTGTAGGCCTCTATTGAAAAAGTATACTCACTTGTCCACTGGCTGTGTGAGGGACATTGTATGATGATGAGGTACCGGAAGTAGATGCAGTGGCAGCCCGGTCCTTCAATTCAGAAAAGATATTTCACTTGTAATAACAACAATATTCTACAATAGTGTCTGATTTTTTTAAAATACAGTTTCAAAAAGCATACATAATTGAAAGAACTCACTAATTGTTGCCATAAAGCAGGTCGAGCAAGATATGTGCCAGATAATGAAGCCCTTTTAGGATATTGTTGGGTTGTCTGTGGACTTGATAGTAAGATGTTGAAACTATAGGGCTGGCCAGACTTGAGTGACGTCTTCTTCGGAGTTGACTGTGGCACTGCAGCTAATTCGTTGTCTATCCCACTGGATGATGTCCCCTAGAGTATAAAGAAGAAATAACTGTAACCAGACTAAAAAGGCCCAAGCAGTGACATCGACAGTCCATTTTCGAAGCAACAGCTATGGTAGTGCTATGTGCACTTCGCCTGCACTGTTAGCAATAAGACTCCCCTCCCCCAACACCTCACATCTAGCATAGCCTATCACTAACTGTACTACAACAGGGTTGAACATCCAGTATTCTCTTCTAAACGATATTTTCAATATCAAAGCAGACCGTACACATAAGAAATTCAATCGATGAAATGGAAACAAATAATTGATATGATAATAATTGAAAAAGCTCCATAAGCATAGGGTTACATGTAAGAGGCTATTCGAATCTTGCCTCGAAGATAATAAAGTGAAAAAGAAATGATTACCTCCAAACTGTCCATAGCTGTCCTTTTTTGTTTTGGAATGGCATTTGCCTTCAGATACCGGTGCTTATCACTCTTTGTGGTGAAGTCTTCATCATCAAAATGATCACTGCAGACACGGTAGTCTCTCTCTCGTAATGTGTGCAAGGGTGTTTGCACATCAAGTTGCAGTGCAACCAGCCACAACTGCAAAGTCTCTCTGTTGCGTAGAGGCAGACGATGAAAACTCAAGCATAGATACCTCTTCATTTTGTTCCCGCAATTTGGAAAGGCACAATCTCGAACCATCTTCTCCGATATTCCTCAAGGTCCAACTCCAAGCTAGTTGTGTGTCACCTGTTCGATCACTACTCTCTCTGATCTTGCCGAAACTACCACCCGGCCTGGCGCAGCCAATAGCGTAGGCTACCCATGAGCATGCGCGAGAACTCCAGCTGCAAGAAGTTGTGTTTGCAATGTTTTGCTCATGTTACGGCTAAGCTATGTAGCTACATGGTCATTACTATATGAACATGATCACATTAATTCATGAGAATCGTTTTTTTGGTGGAAAATCACGTTTTGGAATATTGGATTGTATCGAGCTCGACGGTCGACTTTTGTGGGCTTCGCTGGAATCAGGAACTCAACAGAGGTATGTAGACTGAGTGAATTAGCTCAACTTTTTAGCATTTCTAGGTCACCTACTACGCTCATATCAACTGTGTTCGCTTCGAAGTGCTATATTAACATGGCCATGCACTTGAAATTGAATTTCGAACATTTTAAGAGGCAAAATAGGCGTGTTTCCAACTTGCCCCGTTACAGCCGCTGGGATGCAAAATCGGACAGGAGCATAACTTGGGGTAGGCAAGATCAATTTTTGTCGGGTTTTTTTTCACTGACAGCTCGCCTTGACCACAGAAAATAGAGTTTTGGGTCAATTTTGCCCGGATTTCTCCTCTAATAGTCTTTATTACATCTCATTATAGTGGTAGCAAATTGATTATTTGATTATATTATATTTGATAGATACAGTATCAGCCTAGACGTGGCCATATCCTAACTTTCACTGACACTGACACACTGACTTTCCCAGACACACTTTTTTTTTTTTTTTTACCAGACCATTCCAAATGAAGAATATCCGTGGAGAGAAGCAAACTTTGCGTCATGTCTTCCCCCATTCCAGTACTGATTTAATGTTGGTGAGGTTAAGTTCCAAATGGAGCACCAATGGAACAGAACCCATTCAAACTCGTTGTACTTGCTTATATTCTATATTTAAGAAATTATGCAATGAAACAGTCAGTTTAATGTGGGCAGGGAGCACATATATTGAATGTTCTCCACAAGAAATGACCCAAATAACAACATTTCCTAAATCTGATCCATTAGGGATCTCTGGCCCAATGAGGTTTGAGAAACTATGGTCTACATTGTGTGGTTCAAATAGTGTGGGCTATAATCAACTTCTCAATGGCGGGAATTGAATGGAACATTTGGCGCTGGTGGCACAGAGGTCTAGGAACCTGGCTAGTATGCTAATAACCTATTGTGTATGTTTGAATCCCACTACGGCCATTGTGCCGTTAAGCAAGTCACTTAACCCTAAGAGACTGGCCCTGAAATAATTGAGACACTTTGTCCAGTTTACATTTTTCAACTATTAAATGCATGTATGAAATTAATTTCCCCAACCTCACTGGTAAGGTCTGTTTCCGTTTGTCTATCAATGTGTGAGAGAGACTTTATTTCTAAGAAACCCACAGTGCACATAAACTGGGTGGACACATAAGCAATCAATACAGTGCTTTCACTTTTGTCAAAACAGGGTTTAGCTGTGTGTGTGTGTGTGTGTGTGTGTGTGTGTGTGTGTGTGTGTGTGTGTATGCGTGCGTGTGATGAGACCGTTTAGAGTAGCTGGGATGCTTGGTGTCATTTGTGCTGCAAAGTGTTTCAGTGAAACCACGTGATTTCAAAGAGACCAGCGCTTTACAGAATGAGACTGATGAAAATGAAAGTGAAAATACTGACTGTGTTTTCCTAATGCCAGACTTGGGCTATTCCAGACTCTTTTTCTGTTGACTGTGATCACATTATGCTATAGGTAGATTGGAAAGGATGCTGTGCAGTATACCAGTAGTCTACTGTAGAGAACTGTAAGAGTGCTCTGTGTGTTGTGTGCAAAATTCCATTACAGATGCACAGTTGAGCTGTCTGACTGCTTGAGGGAAGAAAGTCTTTCTCATTCTGGAAGCATGGGCAGTTATACTATACATACTGCCTGATGGTGGTAAAGAGAAACGTACATGGGAAAAGTGTGGCTTTGAGTGGCTGTGACAGTGAGAGAGGCTCCAGTGATTTCTTTCTGCTTGTATGTATGCGTGTGTGTGTGTGTGTGTGTGTGTGTGTGTGTGTGTGTGTGTGTGTGTGTGTGTGTGAGAGAGAGAGAGAGAGAGAGAGAGAGAGAGCAAGAAGTCAATTCCAAATCCTATGCATGTCTATCAGTGTGTGTGTGTGTGTGTGTGTGTGTGTGTGTGTGTTTGTGTGTGGGTCTGCTTGTGTGTGTCAGTGTGTGTTGTGATTTGATTGTGATCAGCTTTTGACTTGTGGAGTGGAGACTTTCCTAGAAATTGTTCCAGTATCAAATGACATCATCCTGTCATCCATATTTGTACACCAGGCAAAACACAAATCATCCATTCCACAAAGGGAGCTGGAGCAGCACAGAGCACTAAACATCCATCCACACAAGGGAGCCTTGTCTCTTCTCACACCTCGGAGTTAGACCTCAATCCAGATGAGTAAGTGAATATATAACTACTATGGTTACTACTGTAGCTACTGTACTGTAGCATCTTTTGAGGATGTCTAAATATGCTAGCATCATTTCAGTGGAAGGTGGCACAGAAGATGATGTCCAAGCCAGGATTGGAAAGGCAAGGGCAACATACAACATGCTAACCAATATCTGGAAGGCAAAACATCTCTCACTCAAAACCAAACTGCAGATCTTCAACTCAAATGTGAAGACCACCTTACTTTATGGCTCAGAAACATGGAGGTTCACCACCACCATAATCAACAAACTGCAGACATTCATCAACAGATGCCTCAGACGCCTCCTGGGAATCTTCTGGCCTAACACCATCACTAATGCCAACCTGTGGGAACTCACCAAACAAGACCCAATAGAAATTGAAATACGGAGGAGGAAGTGGAAGTGGATAGGCCATACACTAAGACGAAATGAATCAATAACCAAACAAGCTCTGACATGGAACCCACAGGGCAAAAGAAAAAGAGGCAGACCAAGAACCTCCTGGAGAAGAACTGTGGAGCAGGAAATGAAGGAAGAAGGGCTATCGTGGCAACAACTGGAGCGGAGGGCCCAAGACAGGAGAGGATGGAAGAGTTTTGTCAACGGCCTATGTTTCTATGGGAACTTAAAGGCCTAAGTAAGTAAGTAAATATGCTAGTTATAAAAAAGTGGCTGTAAATGTCAGTGTACTATTCTTATTTGGAACAAAATTGTCCTTTTGTGCCTCCCTTACTGTGTAGAACATACACTAGAGGGCTGCTGAGCCATTCTATTCTAGTGCAACTTTCGGTTAAAATACCTTGTGGTCTGTTGCCTATACTGTCATTAACATCCACTTTGTTATAACTATATGGGCAATTCCAGCACCATGGACATGACATTTGCATATATTATTGATGAACAAAATATCACATAACCCCTGCAAGCCTATAGTAGTATTTCACAATTTTATTCACATTTCAATTCACGCTATGGAAGTCACAAGAAATGGACAAGCTTTTGTGGGAGGGTACAGTTTTTGCTATGAAGTCTGTGAAGTTTCCATTGAAATGTAAATATTATTCCATTCAAATCAAACAGGACACCTCAGTGAACACAGAAAAAGACTGAATTTAAATGTAAATGTAAAATAAGTTGTTTTCATTGGGGTTATTTTGGGAAAACGGGCGTTATGGATGTGACATTACTGACGTGACGTCTGAAAAAAACTTCCAAAAACAAAATAAGCATAAATGGTTGTTTTTAACCTGTTACAACTGAAATAGTAATATGAAAATTATTGATAGAATTGCAGCTTTGTGTGTGTTATCACCCACTTTATGCCCACTATAGACTTACATTAAGGCTGAAAAGATTAAAAATTTAATGTGCAGTACAACTACAGTACATATCCTAACGAAGTTGATTATTTACATTGAGACAATACTTTCTTGTATTGCAAGTTTTCTGAAATAAATTTTGTATGTCCATGTAGATGACACTATAATTTCTAAGGTGAGGTTGACTTTTTCTTGGAATATATATATACAGTATTAAACAAGGTGACTATGAATGTATATAGATGACAGCAAGCATAACAAATACATAAACACTGCCTTTTTGTTCATTTGCTATTACTTGTAGGTCTGAGGACCTATAAGATCCTAAGGTCTAGATGTTAAGGCATAATGCATGGCAGCAGTCATCATGAACACTAAAGCAACTTCCATGGGTGGGGTCATATGAATGCTGTTTCTGGATTGAATTGATTTCTTTTAAATGTATTAAAACAATGCAGCATAATTAGTGTCTGTCTCTCTCTCTCTCTCTCTCTCTCTCTCTCTCTCTGTGTGTGTGTGTGTGTGTGTGTGTGTGTGTCGGGGGTGGGGTTGGGGGGTTGGTACAGATTGTAATAAATGCTGTACACGTTCCAAGAAGAAAGAAGACCATTCCAAGAAGAAAGAAGAATGTGGAAAAAAGGCAGAGTTTGATACATATGCACGTTACAAAGACAAGGTTGCTAATGCACATGCAGTTGACCTCCATGCAGGTAAGGTTAAGAAGCGTTTTGAGCACTTAAACATTGATTGTGAGGAGAGTGATTCATTTACTTTGGATTCCATTAGAATTTAAGCTAGATGTATGTGAAGCTGATTAATGTGGTTGAGACATCCTAGAATCAATCATATCCCTGTTGTTCCTGATGGCAATCAGTAGGAAGAAGAAGGTGAAAACATAGGCAGAATAATGCAGCAACTATTCTTCATTTATTCTGTTTCAGGAGCTGAGGCATGTTTGGCCAAAGCTGAGGCCGGCATCAAAGGCACACCCCTACAGGCCCATGCCAAAGGCCCAGGGGCAGATGCTGAAGCTGGGCTCTCCAAAGAATACATGGGCGCAAGTGCTGGAGCATATGTAGGAGAAGCGAAAGCTGGGCCGTTTGCAGTCCGAGGAGGAGTAAAGTTTGGAGCAGGAATCAGGAATGGAGTCCCTGAAGTGGATCTTGGTCCTGTTACTACTCCTTGCTCAGTCATGTGAAACACACAATGATGGTTTCCAATGCTGATCGGCTAGCATTTCTCTGCCTGATGTATTCACTGTGTATTTTATTTTATTTATTTATTTATTTATTTATTTATTCATTCATTGGTATGCATACAGCACTTTCAGTCATATAACCACCATGTGCATAGCACTTTGTGGAAACCCCCTGCATGTTGAATTATCTGTGTACAATTGAATATGTACTTTTATCTTTGTCCTAAACTACTGTGTGTGGTTTTTGTACTAGCCAAGGTGAAGCTGCAACGAAAATTTTGTTGAATTTTATTCTATGAAAATAAAGGCATCTAATCTAATCTAATCTAAACTAACCAAAAGATGTTGTTTTGTTTAGGGCTAGAATGCCTTGGTCTTGATTTTGAACCGACCTTTCAATTTGGACCTGGACCCGCCTGGACCACATATACCTGCAAATCAAATGCTCCTGTCATTATTAATCACAGATCTAGTATATCAGAGGGCTTTAATCATCAATAATTGTCGTCTGTTTCTGGATGTGACTCATTATGGATTTGGATGTGATGAGGCCGGTATTTGAGCTGATCTGTATAATATACAGATATGTTCAGTGGGTATGTTTCCATGATTATGCTATAACAATTATATTATATAATTATTATAGCATAATCATGGAAACATACCCACTGAACATATCCATTATGACGTTGTTATGTCTCAAGAGATTTGTATGCTTATATTTTTTTTCTTGAGTACCCATACAAGCTTACTCGTCCACTATCTCCATTCAGCTGTTGATGCCATATCATTACCAACTAGTGCCACTAGAGGGACCCCTATTTGTTGAAGTAGGCAGGTGGAGGAGCTAAAGCTCCAATGGCTGAATCCTAATCGGGGAATTGGGATGCACCCAGATTATCCCTTTAATTGTTTAGGGCCAAGTGGGGACTGAAGTTAGCCCTGACATCCCTCTGCTTTCAGACTGCATGCCCCCAGTGTCAGGTAGCATGTGCTGATTGCAACCTAGTTTACAACAGACAAACTAATATTAGCAACAAAATAAGTAAAAGGACTCTTGTCTTTCTTTCTCCCTCTGTGTGTGTGTGTGTGTGTGTGTGTGTGTGTGTGTGTGTGTGTGTGTGTGTGTGTGTGTGTGTGTGTGTGTGTGTGTGTGTGTGTGTCAGTAGCACATTTCAGAAGGGGATTATTATTGGGAGTCCTCATTCTCACACTTACCCTGAGTAATAAAAAGCTTGTCCATCTGCCCTAAGTGTGTGTGTGTGTGTGTGTGTGTGTGTGTGTGTGTGTGTGTGTGTGTGTGTG
>JAODXP020000028.1:26522408-26552408 GCA_027497455.2 Sardinella longiceps | reverse complement strand
CTTCCACAAACACATACAGAGATACATACACATACAACACACACACACACACACACACACACACACACACACACACACACACACACACACACAGAGAGACACACACAAACTTGTCAGTTTAACCCAACACTATGCATCTCGGAGAGGAGAATCTAAGCAGTTGAGATCTGATACAAATGAAATGAGAGGAATGGATGAACAGGTGCAGGGAAGAGTGAGAGAGAGAGAGGGGAGGGGGGATTACAGAGAGAGAGAGAGAGAGGGATAGACAGTGGGAAGTAGAAAGAGGAATGGGCGGGGGGTGTTGAGTGGGAGGGAGGGGTGAGAGATAGAGAATCCAGGCTAAGATGGTAGCAGATAAACTAAAAAAAGTTTCCTCTACACAAACACATAACACAGACTGAACGCACACAGGCATCAACACATAAGTGTAATATTAACAAACTAAAGACACAAACATCATCAAGAACAAGATTATCAACAAAAATCATGTAATATTTAGGCCTACTGTAAAAGACTTAAGACAAACATTAACAATATTAACACATAGCCTAGGTAATATTAACACAGACATCAACAATAAGCATGTCCTATAATCACATAAGCAAGTAAAATTAACAGACTAATTACACAGACAACAACAATAAGCATGTAATATTATACTTTGTAGTATAAAAGACTTAAAGCGTAGCTCCGGAGTAAATTTAAGCATAGCCCTGTTGCACAAGACTAGATTTCGCATGGAATAAAATTTGGAACAGCATAGACCAAGTGTGAACGCAATGGCAAAAAAGCACTTTACATTGAGTCACCGGAACCTCAGATCTTACTTTCCACTGACTTCCATTCGCATTTGGTCTATGCTGTTCCAAATTATTTTGTTCGACTCAGGCTTGCTCAATAGGCCTAGGGCTATGCTTGCAATCACTCCAGAGCACCCCTTTAAGACAGACATCACAATAAGCAATTAATATTAACACATACGTTATATAAACACAGACATAAAGAATAAGTGTGTGATATTAACACATAAGCATGATCACCAATATAACACAGTGCTGTCACACCATAGTCCAGAGACATTCTATAAGCCATATTTGACACACGCATAGCCTATACCGAAGTTTCAGTCTCTGTCATTTTTCATAATTCTCAGTTCTTTCATCAGCGGTGACTGAAGTCTATTAACACAGTTTTAGTTTAGACCAAGTTCTGGTCCTTTATTGGGATTGGTTGGTTGTATATTCCCTGCTATATCAAGTTAAATGTTTCCATGGAGACATGATGTAATCTACTGAGTTAGCTGTTTCCAGTGGATCTACTGCTACCTACTTAAAAGTTTCAGAGAGGCTTGGGTTACCCTCAGCTGCTCTAATCCTCAAAGGAACGTCATTTGGCACACACACACAGACACACAGACACACACACACACACACACACACACTCTCTCTCTCTCTCATACACACACACACACACACACACACACACACACACACACACACACACACACACACACACCACAATCCAGACTATTCTTGTCTGTGTTTCCCTGCTGGTGGAATGACCTACCGAGTGCTAAGAGATCTGGGGGTGTCCCTCTCTACTTTCTGAACTTGTTGATGACCCAGCTCTTCCAGGAAAAACCTCTTCACCTCACCAATTTATCAACCTAAAGTAACCTTCTCCTAACATATCTATCAACCTCATGCATCCCTGCCCTGACCTATCAACCTAATGCAACTTTCCCCTAACCTATCTATCAACCTAAAGTAGCCCTCTCCTAACCTATGAACTTAAATCAACCTTCCTCTGACCTATGAACTAGAAGCAACTTTCCTCTAACCTAAAGGAATCTTTCCCTAACCCTAAATCAACTCTCCCCTAACCTATCAACCTGAAGCAGAGTCATACAAAAATAATCTCTCTCTCTCTCTCTCTCTCTCTCTCTCTCTCTCTCTCTCTCTCTCTCTCTCTCTCACACACACACACACACACACACACACACACACACACACACACACACACTTACTCGGGGCACACTGCTGATCCTAGCTGAAATTACAGTAACACACATGGACATACACACACACACTCTGGGTACATTACTGTGAAATGAGAACGCACTTGCAACACACACACACACACACACACACACACACACACACACACACAGACACACACTACAACCCCGTCTGTGCATCCATCCATGCTGTCCAGGGAATGGATGGTAACCTGACTACATCATGTCAGTAACAAAATGTCTACTTTAAAAATAACACACACACACACACACACACACACACACACACACACACACACACACACTTACTCGGGATACACTGCTGATCCCAGGTGAGACAGCTCTGCATCCTCAATGGTGAATCCATTACAAGTTACCTAGGAGCCCAAAAAACAAAATCCGTAAGTCTCTCTTTTGTGTGTGTTTATATGCGTGTGTGAGAGAGTGTGTGTATGTACTGTACCTGGGAGAAGATGGAGAGCAGTAGGTTGTGGTCGGGGAAGTCCAGGTGTTTGGAGTAGAAGTGGTGGAGAGCGGATATGTCCATCTCACTCACCTCCCGCCTCTCATTGTCCATCTTATCCAGATCTGATAGATGGAGAGAAAGAGAGAGAGAGAGAGAGAGAGAGAGAGAGAGAGAGAGAGAGAGAGAGAGAGAGAGTCTCTGTGTGTGCACAGTGGCTGTGGACTGAGTGGACTTATGATCACAGCACACCTATGTACAAACATAGCGGACAATGAAAACTGAGCCATCATCATTGTATATGATTGAATGTTTACAGTTGGTCCCAATTAGAAATGGACACTTCACTCACGCAATTCATGATACACGCAGTTGCATTACAACTGCATTAAAACTGCACTACAATTACAACTGCTCAAGTCCACTGTGGCATTCTGTGTCGGGAGGAGCCGGCATGCTTCCCAGAATGCGAGGACACAGTACTCTGAATCTGCAGTAGGAGACGGTTGCGTACTTGTCTACTTTTACACGTGACTCATATGAAAGTCATGAAGGAAACCATCCAAACTTAAAGGGATGTGACAATGGGTTATTCACCCTCTTGCCTGGAGTTACATATGTGTGTAAGCATTTTGGCCTCAGTGCAGACATTTTCCTAAAGCTACAAGCTAGGGTGGCCAGGCTAGCAAAACACATGCACGGAGACCAAATTTTTTTTACCTACATAATGTAACTGCAGGGAAGTGGGTGAGACCAATTTTTATAAAAAGGTGGAATTTTCCTTTACATGTAACTGTTTCCCATTGTATCTATTTGTGTGTTTGCATGTGTTTGCATGAATGTGTGTGTGTGTGTGTGTGTGTGTGTGTGTGTGTGTGTGTGTGTGTGTGTGTGAGAGAGTGTATGATAAATAGATTGTGGTGTGCTTAAGAGTGTGTGTGCCCAGGGGGCAAGCGCCTTCACAGAGACAGCTGTAAGTGGAAGTTGGACTTAGCTGTATGTGTGTGTGAGTCGGTGTGTGTGTGTGTGTGTGTGTGTGTGTGTGTGTGTGTGTTAGTGAGTGAGTGAGTGAGTGAGTGAGGGCTTGTGAGTAGTGTGAGTGTACTTGTGTGTGAGAGCGCATGTGGATGTGTGTTTGTGTTTGTCTGTCTGTGTGAGTGAGTGTCAGCAATGTGTGTGTGTGTGTGTGTGTGTTTGTCTGTCTGTGTGAGTGTGTGTCTGTGCTGAGGGCATCAGACAGCTAAAGGTCAGAGAAGCTGGCAGTACTGATCCCCACATTGGTATAAATAGGCTCCATTAGACACACACACTATGTGAACACACACACACACACACACACACACACACACACACAACACACACACACACACACACACACACACACACACACACACACACGCATACACATACACACACACGCACACACACACACACACACACACACACATAGACAGTTACACCATTGCAGATAGGCTGTCAAGTCCGCTGGATTACCAGCTGTCTAGCCTCCTTGCATTCGACACAACTTCAGACACTGACAATGACAAGTGGCACACCACAGGGGAGACAAAAGGGCTTTATTGCACACACACACGCACACACACACACACACACACACACACACACACACACACACACACACACACACACACACACACACAGAGCAGTGTATGAGTGTGTGTCAATAGCTATGTGTCGGTGGACTAGGAGTATGTGTGTCTGTGCTGTAGCTGTATTGCCGTGTGTCCCTTTAGTTGTCTGTGTGTGTGTGTGTGTGTGTGGCCGGAGTGTAAGCATTCACCTGTCGCTCCAGTGTACACAAGACACATGGCGACGAGAGCTCACCATTCCAGCTCTCACCACACACACACACACACACACACACAGCCACTCCCCACCCCCCATCGTTTACTTTACCACTCCTCCTCAACAGTTTTCTATCTCTCTTACGCACCTCATTCACACGTGTTTGTATGTGTGTGTGTGTGTGTGTGTGTGTGTGTGTGTGTGTGTGTGTTAGTATTTGTGTGTTTGTGTGTATGTAGTGTGTGTAAGTGTGTATGTGTTTGTGTGTTAGTGTGTGAGTGTATGTATGTGTACTGTGTGTGTGTGTGTGTGTGTGTGTGTGTGTGTGTGTGTGTGTGTGTGTGCTGTAGGGTGTAGGGTATGATCATGTGTGCACTGATACCTACGGGCTTCCAGCTCATTCATAAATAACATCCTCTCTGACGCTCCTCTCTGGCCGTCCTTGCGTGCCTTCTGCAAACAAAAACATATTCACATTCATAGCTTGTGCTTGAACATCTGTATGTGTGTGTGTGTGTGTGTGTGTGTGTGTGTGTGTGTGTGTGTGTGTGTGTGTGTGTGTGTGTGAGTGTATGATAAATAAATTGTGGTGTGCTTAAGTGTTAAGCGCCTTCACAGAGACAGCTGTAAGTGGAGATGGGACTTGGTGGTCTGTGTGAGTGTGTTGGTGTTTGTGTGTACATGTGTGTTTGTCTGTGAGTGTGTGCCAGTGGTGTGTTGTGTGTGTGCGTTTGTCTGTCTTTGAGTGAGTGAGTGGTGTGTGTGTGTGTGTAATGAACCACAATAAAGTTCACTTTGACAATGCTTCCTCGCTTACTGTGTTTGGAATAAGGAAGTGTGTGTATGTGTGTGTATTCCTCACCATCTTGACTAGTATCCTGGCGACAAGGCGTACGGTCTCCGAGGGACACCAGTTCTCCCCGTACGCACACATGGACGAACACTCCAACTTATGCATCGCCCAGTCTGCTTTCTGAAACACACACACATGGACGCACACACACACACACACACACACACACACACACACACACACACACACACACACACACACAGTGTTTTGACTGGACTTGGACTTAAGTGTTGATAACTTGGACTTTGGACACACTTGGACACACACAGAGACGCACATGGACAAGATCTTCAATTTATGCATCATCTAATCTGCTTTTTGAAATAACACACATACACACACACACACACACACACACACACACTGCACACACACACACATTCCTTGACAAGCAATCCAATTTGTACAAAAACACACACACTTTCACACACTCTTTACACCATTATTGTCATTAACACACACACATACTTCAGAGAGTGACTGAGCTCGCACACAAACACCTCAAAGAGGATGCCTGTTGGTCTCTCTCTCTCTCTCTCACACACACACACACACGCACACTACAATCCCGTCTTTACATCTATCCATGCTGTCCAGGGAATGGCTGGTAACCTGACTACATCATGTCAGTAACAAAATGTCTGCTTTAAAAATAAACACATAAATTCCCACACCCTTCAGCTAGCTGGGACATGAGCCCAGTGTGTGTGTGTGTGTGTATGTGTATGTGTATGTGTGTGTGCATGTGTGTGTGTGTATGTTGAGCATATTGTACCTGGCAGCCTGCATTGCAGTAGAAGGCCTTCTTGCACTTGCCACACTTTGCCAATCCCTCCTTCCTGCATACACACACATACACACACAGAAATAGAAAGAAAGAAAGAAAGAAAGAGAGAGAGAGAGAGAGAGAGAGAGAGAGAGAGTATATTACACGCTGCATGTATCTCTGCCCTGTGCTTCAGTGGTAACTGGTAGTATAGCTTACTGTAAGCCTCTTCCAGAGTGTTTTTACATGAACTCCACTGCTTTTGTCTCTAAATAGCCATTGCTGAGAATATGGTGATGGTAGTCCAATCCACTTCATATGCTGATACACAAAATTACATCAATTACATCGCTGCATCTGCTTCAGACATGACATCATATTCTTACTATCAGTGCGTGTGTGTGTGTGTGTGTGTGTGTGTGTGTTACTGAGGAGGTGCTTAGAACAGGCACAGGCAACACACTAAACTCAATATGTTTTTGGTCTAACAAAGAAAGTGTGTGTGTGTGTGTGTGTGTGTGTGTGTGTGTGTGTGTGTGATAATATGCTTTAAACCTGACTACCAATCAGAAACAAGCAGAAGAGAGCAAGAGCACTACAACAGCCCATGTTGCCAATCATTTTCGTACTCCTACACTACAGCATTAACCTGGTCATCACCAGCCCCTCAGTCTACGCTTCTCTTTGTGTGAGGGTCTGGGATTTTGCCTATTGAGAAACGGTTTCTTGCTGGAGATGTTTAAATTTAAACTTTAGATTAAAAAAATTGGATCCGGGGGATTGGATCCGGGGGCGCCGTGGCTCAGTGGGCTAGAGCGTCAGACCATTACTCCGGGACCCGGGTTTGAATCCGACCCAAGGTCATTTCCCGATCCCACTCCATCTCTCTCTTCCACTTGTTTCCTGTCCATCTCTATACTGTCCTATCTTATCAAAGTCAACAAGCCCAAAAAATAGCTTTAAAAAATTAAATAAATAAATAACTAAATAAATAAATAAAAAGATTGGATCCGACAATGACTATCGCGCAACATTCTTAATGTTCGCTGATTGAACCAGACAGGATGCGTTCGATGCAAACGAGGCCAATAGCCGGAATCCCAGGCGGAATACTGGAGGCAGAGGAAAATTGTGCGGAATTAAGTAGGTAGGCTAAGCTACTATAGCATCCAACCTGAGGAAAGACTGTGTACCATTGGTAGATTTGGTAGATTGGTATTAAATAAGAGTGAATATTTTACTGTCCTGGTTTTACATAAAATTCATCATCATAGCAAACCACATAGCAATGTCAGCAAAAAGTCAGACACGCACAAATTATCTTGATGCAAAAGAGTCTCATAACAGTACTTACCATATCTTATGTACAGTGTATTACAGCAAGTAGTATAGCAGTATGCCATAAAGGAAACAGTAACTGTTCTATTGTGATTTGTACCAGCATATTCCTTCAGTTTACATAGATACAAAGAAACAATTAAGTCCCTATATTTGACATTTTCATCAGTTCCATGAGGTAAACAATACATAAAAATGTCACTTAGACAGATTGGTATTGCAATACTACTCCAAATATATATGGTCTAACGTATAAAGTTGTAATGTTACACTATATGAGAAAAGCTACACTGAGGGGGGGTTGGGGAGTTGTCCTCTTCGGAAACTGCCCTATTACTATTAGTAACATTTTTACACCACAGGAGAAACCAGGTTTCCACTATGCAGCAAAGCGCCATCTCTCTCTCTCTCTCTCTCTCTCTCACACACACACACACACACACACACACACACACGCACACACACAGGACTCTTTCTGACCTTGTCCTCCACTGAATGCCCATCAGATCTGGAACTGACTGGGTCACACACCACAGGAGAGACACAAGGACTTCAGGACTTCATTACGCACGCACACACACACACAGGCTCGTGCACACACACGTACATGCACCTACAATCATCCCACATGTGTGTGTAGGTCCACAGGGGTCACACGACTGAGCACCTCAGAGGTTAATGAGACCCAGATAAGATGACACACGCTCACACAGTGTCAGGATACAGCTCCACTGTGTGTGTGTGTGTGTGTGTGTGTGTGTGTGTGTGTGTGTGTGTGTGTGTGTGTGTGTGTGTGAAAGAGAGAGAGGGAGAGAGAGAAAGAGAGAGAGAGAGAGAGACCAACAGGCCGTCCTCTCTGAGGTTTTTGTGTGTGAGGACAGTCATTCTCTGAAGTGTGAGTGTGTGTAGTGCAGCTGCTTCTTCTGTGAAGCAATGAAAGGAGTGAATCAATGTGTTTCCATAGCCAGGTCTGTTCACAAAGGCAGACCCTTTGGCAAGTCCAAATGATGATGCATTTGCTAAAATTTTTTACAAATTGTATCTTGTCAAGTTGTAGTTACTGCTTGTAGGAAAATCTTTCAAAAGCAAACTGGGGGAAAATGTGTCTTATATGGCAATCTAACTCAACATCTAACAGAAAAACCTTGCTCCATAGTCAAAATAGGCAGCTGCAGGATATGTGTGTTGGGAACAAAAGTCTCTAAAAGTCTCCCAAAGAACAAAAGTCTCCCAAATATAGCCTATAATAACCAAGTTATGGATTTAATAATGCTGCTGCTAATGTGTGAAAATGGATTTTGTGAATGTGTGTAATGTGATCTCGAGCAGCCAACAGAAATAGATTTTTATGAGGCCGTGGCCCCCCATCACGGGTGCCCGGTGGAACTCGCGCGCAGCTGCCACATCGTGCATCCTTGCCTTCCTCTTGTCCGACAACCACGGTCAAGCACGGAGCTAGCACGCTAACCCTCAGGGAGATGTCTGCGCTACTTTGCCATTCTGAGTACCTCGCAGTATCACATACCTTCCTCCTGCCATCCTTTTCAGGTTTCCTCGGTCTTTGCAATTGTGTTTCCTTGCGTGTGTCAGTAATTGAATTTGTTTGAACAAGTTTGAACAAAATATGTAGCCTACTCAATTCTATTCTTGTTATTCCAAGAAAGGAAATTGCATTTCGGAGGAGTTCTATCCTGCAATCCTTGTCGAAAATACTCGATTATACTAGACACAGCATGTTACTACTACAAAGCAACGATAAATAATAATAATAATAATAAAAATGAGTCTGCGCTAGACAGCAGCTCGTGGAATAAGCTCTTTGATGAGACACTCACTGCATCTAGGACCATAGAAGGAGATGTAGGTTGTAACGTGACAGTTGAACTTACTTTGTGAAGCAGAAATCGCATAGATACCCTCTTTCGCTAACCGACAGGACATATGAAAATGCTGGACAAGCGAACAGGAGCTCCCCGACTTTGAATGGTTTGGTGACCCGGATCCCTCTGCCTTTTCCCGGGCTGTCAAACTTCTCAATGCCGTCCAGACCCTCTGGCTTCATCTTAGGACCTCGCCGTGATGCTGATTCCACAACTCTTAGTAACCTCGAAAATATCAGGAAAAGCAAAGCACACTGCGCGCATCAATGGCGAAGTGAGTCGTCACTGAAAGTTGGAGTGATGTACGGAGGCAGAGGCGCGCGGTGGGGGCGCGCCCATTAAAATGTCAGTGAGTTAAATGTCTTGCACAGCCGCATCACTTAGCTGCGCCCCTGCACCCCGGATGGTGAGTTACCGCCGCGGGTGTCCATTCTAGGTCGGTGCCATAGTAGTGATGTCATAAAAATGCCCGTGTATCAGCATGTGGGAGATACATTACAAGCCAGTTTGGCTTGGTTCCCCTTGTGATGAGTCAGTTTTGGTCTGACCGTCCTGTTACCCAGGGGGATTTAACAGATATGGGTTGCTGTAAGGTTGTTATACAAAAATAAAATCTAGGATATCCCAGGATCACAATCTGGGTGGACAACCTGGACAACAAGCTGCTATTTATCTGCCACTTTATGCCCCATTATAAATCTATGGAGTAACATATTATGTGGCCTGTAAGGAACAGCCTATGGTTTCAGATGGAGGCTTGCCTCTCTCCCCAAATCTTTACATTTTATAAACTTCAATGTCTTGATGCTTGATATAGCCTATTATTGAATGAAAACAATGAATCAATGAAAGCATCACCATATTGTTAGATTACCACAAGACACCCCAACATACTGACTTCCCTGATGAAGTATAAAAACGGCTAAAACATAAATTCAAATTAACTCCCAGGAGACAACTACAGGCTACACTACAGCCCCCTTACTGCACTGTAGCCTATGACAAAACAAAAAACATACACAGAGCAGATTGTTATGCAAAACCCTTGTAGTCTAGTGACAAACCATCAAAAAGTGCTTTAGTTTTCGAGATACCCCTACCCGTGGTAGAACAAAACCCAACCATGTTTTTCTTCATCTTTAAGGTCTCCCATATATGAAATGGATTCTTGGACAAAAATATTTTGCTGCAAAGATGGTTAAATTCATAGATATTGTCATACACCCCATAGCTAAAAAAAGAACAAAAATGGACCCTTGCCGAATGGGACTTAAGACATATAAACTGATACAGAATCTTAATACAAGCTCTGAGACCTTTGAAACTTGGCATGTATGTAGCCAAGAGGTTGCTGTACCTTCTAGAAAAACCTGTGTGTGAATATCTTGAAGTATGCCATGTTTAGAGCCCTAAGAACACAAACCTAAAATAGGCGGACATGGAAAAAATTGGACACCTTTGCAGAATGTTTTTGTTTAGTTTGTGTTTGCTTTGGCAGGGAATGTCATAGAAACACATGGTATGACTTGTTGGAAAGGTGAGGTTGTGCTGAATCCAGCAATACCCAATATGTAAATGTACCATGTACAATCAGGGTGTTGCCTGCCTCAATGTATGAGGCGTCCCAAATTAAGGAAAATGATGTATTGATATAAATAGGTCTCCAGTCCAAAGTCCATGGTCAGTGCTGACAAGGCTGTTGACAATTTCATTGGTATAGCAAAGTACATTACATGAGTTATGTACTAGTCTATATTTAGGATCAGCTACATTTCATAATAATATATTTCATATGACAAAATATGGAGACAAAAATTGAAATTCAAAGACATTAGATCGTGGGCAGGACATGCTTAAGCGCACCTCCCAATCAAACCATTTTGGTCTGACAATAGCCAAACAAGCCAGAATACAACATAGAATGTATAGTCTGACCATGATGGATAGAGCCTAGAGGCGGAATATTTCAAAATGCCGCATTCAATAGGAAAGTGCTATGACCGGCTATGACCAAAGCCAGAAAGCTCTTTGTATGGCTCTAGCTACAACCAATCTGACCAAACAACACTAAGCCCACCCAGTGACTCCCTATCCATATGATTGGATAGACACTGCCAATTTCTGATACAATGGTTCCCTATGGCTGATAGCTAGACGCACCTGTTGAGCATATCAATTTGCCACCGCCAGGGTAAGTCTAAAGTACTGACAAGACTGGATGTAGATTTAAATATTTGTTCCTGTACATCAGAGGAGGGGGAGGGACAAATGCCAGCTGGGTTTGATAGATATATCCAATCATTGGTGGGGTTGTGCTGAATCCATAATCAAGTCTCCAGTCATGTCCACGGTCAGTGCTAAGAAGAATGTTCACAAATTGGCAAAGAAAATTACAGCAAAGTAAAGTACTGCTCTGCATTTAGGATACGTTCATAAATGATATCATATAACGCCTTTTATTATAAAACAGGGGTCATCAAATATGGGGGCAGGGGTGTGGAATAGTATAGTAGGTCTATAGTATGACAATAAGCAGTTTTCCATCCAACTTCCATCCACATTTCATGTTTGCATTAAATATCAAACACCACTTAAGCAAATTAGATTATATTTGCATCAGAGGGCAGATCCATCCATAGAAATAGTTATAGTGTTTCCATCCATAGAAATTGTTATTCACATAGCTTAAACAAGCATTGCAAGTTGGATTTTAAACCACCTAATTACATCAGTGCATTACTAGACTACTTTAATATTTGTGCATAAAATATTGCATGTCTGTAAAAATGCAGTAGGCTACTTTGTATGCACTGTGTACTGTACATCACATAGGCCTTTTCTCCACATTTATGGCCCACATCTCCTGGCCCTTGATCCACCATCTGCCATGGTCATCAGTCTGCCACTCTTATCAATGACCAGTCACACTCAGTCACCTTCAGACATCCACTCATCCTCTGTTGACCACTCAGCATTGGTCTCCAAAGTAGATGAGGTGCTGGGTTAGAATTTTGGCAGTGGACACCCTAGTGCTGGGGATAGCTGATAGACTTGGGCTTTCGGCAGTGGACACCCTATAGTGCTAGATAACCGATAGGCCTGGGCTTTGTGCAGTGGGCACCCTTGTGCTGGGGATAGCTGATAGATTTGGCCTTTGGACATTGGACACCCTATAGTGCTGGATGACTGACAGGCCTGGGCTTTAGGCAGTGGACAGCCTTGCGCTGGGCATAGCTGATAGACTTGGGCTTTGGCAGTGGACACCTTAGTGCTGGATAGCTGCTAGGCCTGGGCTTTGAATAGTGGACACCCTACTGCTGGCTAGCTGATTGGCCTTTGGGCAGTGGGAACCCTAGTCCCTGCCATCTGATAGGCTTGGGTTTTGGGCAGTGTGCTGGATAGTTGCTTGGGCTTTGGGTAATGGAAACCCTAGTGCCGGGGATAGCTGATAGGCTTGGGTTTTGGGCAGTAGAAACCCTAGTGCTTTCTTGCTGATAGGCTTGGGCTTTGGACAGTGGACACCCTAGTGCTGGATAGCTTATTAACTTGTGCTCTGGGCAGCGGACACTCTATTGCTGGATAGGTGATAGGCTTGGCTTTGGGTAGTGGACACCCTAGTCCTGAATAGCTGATAGCCTTGGCTTTGGGCAGTGGAAACCCTAGTGTTGGATAACTGATAGGCTTGAGCTTTGGGCTGTGGACACCCTAGTGCTGGATAGCATATGGACTTGGGCTCTGGGCAGTGAACACTCTAGTGCTACATAGCTCATTGGCTTGGGTTTTGGACACACTAGTGCTGGACAGCTGATAGGCTGGGATTTGGGTAGTGGATACCCTAGTGCTGAATAACTGATAGGCGGGGCTTTGGGCAGTAGAAACCCTAGTGCTGAATATCTGATAGGCTTGGGCTTTGGGCTGTGGACACCCTAGTGCTGTATGATAATAATAATAATAATAATAGTAATAATAATAACAACAACTTCATTTTATATAGTGCCTTTCATGATGCTCAAGGTCGCTTAACAGTATAGCAGGGCTACTAGGGAATGTGACAGGAGTCATATCCCTGCCAGGAGAATGGTTTGATTGCCAACTGCATAGCTCAAAATTGGTTACCCCTGGTGAGAAAGAAGGACTGAATATTGCAGTATACAGTCTAGCTCCAAAGCTAATAACCTGGCAAATTAGGTTAATAATGGTCTGGCTTTCCATTGACAATTTGAGTCGCTGACTGGCACCAAAGTAACTTGGATCTTAGATTCTCTGAGACTGGTTTGCAGGCAGAGCATGGCTGGGGCCTCGACTGAAATCTGGCTGCTTCAGGCTGACTGACCTGGTGTCAAGATCTACCAGTGAGCTATGAGGTCTTATGTTATGCATCTCAGCGTGGTCAATTTCATATCATTCCAACTAACATAAGGCAGGATTAACAGACAGATCAAAATACCTCTTGTAGCCTGACAAGCCTGACTATTCATAAAATGTATTGTCTGGCCATGAGCTTTCAAACTGCATGCAATAGGATAGCACTATGCCAGAGCCATAGAAGGCGTTTTGTATGGCTATAAATATGACCAATCCAAGCAACAATCAAGCCGATTCAAACAACGCTAAGCCCAACTCCCTGTCCACATAATTGGATAGACACAGGCAATGTCTGAATACAGTGGTTCCCTATGGCTGATAGCTAGACGTATGTACTGAGGAAATAAATTTACTATCACTAGGGTACTGTATGTCTAGAGTTCCCGCCTATGCTAAAGGTGGGTTATGTGATGCCTTCCTGGAATACTTTTTATATTGCTTAAAATGACCTCAATTTACACCATACACAACATGGCTATTGTCGACATACACTACACTAAAATTTGTTAATCACCTGTGGAACGAATAGGCCAGAAAAACAATATAAAAAAAATCATAAGCATATGATTTGTCTATCAAACCCAATAGACGTTTGTCCCTCCCCCTCTTCTCTCATTCCTGTACTCTGAGAGGGGGCTTTAGGGGATGTCTGAAGAAAGGGTAAGAAATATTTAAGTATATATCCAACCTTATCAGACCACCGTTTTAATGGCTTGATGGGAGGTGCACTTAAGCCCGTCTTGCCCATGACCTTCTTATACCTTACCTAAATATCTTTCAATTTTAATGTTTTGTTTTTATTTTTATAGTTTGTGATATGAAATGTATTATTATGAAATGTAGCTGATCCTAAATGTAGACTAGGACTTAACTCATGTAACATACTTTGCTATACCAATGAAATTGTCAACAGCCTTGTCAGCACTGACCATGGACTTTGGACTGGAGACCTATTTATATCAATGCATTATTTTCCTTAATTTGGGACGCCTCATACATTGAGGAAGGTAGCACCCTGATTGTACATGGTACATTTACATATTGGGTATTGCTGGATTCAGCACAACCTCACCTTTCCAACAAGCCATACAATGTGTTTCTATGACATTCCCTGCCAAAGCAAACACAAACTAAACAAAAACATTCTGCAAAGGTGTCCAATTTTTTCCATGTCCGCCTATTTTAGGTTTGTGTTCTTAGGGCTCTAAACATGGCATACTTCAAGATATTCACACACAGGTTTTTCTAGAAGGTACAGCAACTTCTTGGCTACATACATGCCAAGTTTCAAAGGTCTCAGAGCTTGTATTAAGATTCTGTATCAGTTTATATGTCTTAAGTCCCATTCGGCAAGGGTCCATTTTTGTTCTTTTTTTAGCTATGGGGTGTATGACAATATCTATGAATTTAACCATCTTTGCAGCAAAATATTTTTGTCCAAGAATCCATTTCATATATGGGAGACCTCAAAGATGATGAAAAACATGGTTGGGTTTTGTTCTACCATGGGTAGGGGTCTCTCAACATTTTGGGCCCATTGTCACTAGCCTATTGTGTTTCACAGCATTTACAAATCTTATTGTAGATTGGATAAATATAAAAAGTATTTGTTCTTGTCTTCAGCCCTTTAGCATCAGGGTGGGATGTGTCTACATTACTTATTTGAGGCAGCAGGAACTGCAGTCTATTGCCTCTAATGCCAAACTGTGTCATCAAAACTGAAGAACATAAAATAAAAAGAAATATCAACAGCCTTTCTGTCTGTCAGTTTTCTTCTTATCCCAGCCATTTAACCCTATTTATACCTTTGAAGGGGGTTACCAAGAGGAAGATACAAATTCCTAGCAAATTTTAAGAAATGGAAATTTTGAAGGATGTAGAAAGTGATTTTGATCGCAAAAATCACACAAAAAAAAACCCCAGCAGAATCCTGGAGGGACTGTATGGTGTGGGTAGAGTAGGTAGAGGCCATTCAGTGATTTTCTTAGCCATTTTGTGAGCCACTGGAACATTTTTGAGTTTGCCACAAAGCAGCTGGAGCAGCACTCAGAGAGACATTAAGGCTGGATGCTCTCTATGGAGGAGCTGAAGTATTAAACACATAGACAGTAAGTGAGGATGCTCTCTATTGTGCAATGTTAAAGGAGAAATCCAGTCTAATTCAATCCAGCCCTGTTGTTCAAAGTCACCATGTGCTGTAGGAAAAAGAACAAGAAAATTTAACTCAACATAGACCTAGCAGTGAACGGGCAGCTAATACTATGTGCATGGGGCATGACAACTTACTGTCAGTTTCATTTCATAATACCCCAATCAGTCAGCATCAGTTATCTGTTTAATCTGTTTATTATCTGTAGCATCAAATTTTCTCCTTCTTTTTCTTAAAAATAGAATTTAGGAACCTGGAACATCAAGACTGATTCACATCAGATTTCTCCTTTAAGAAGACACTCAGAGTCTCTGGTTAGAACTAATGTTATTCTTGCTGAGGACAGTGGTGTCCAGGACTGTGAAGCATCACATCATGCTTCTCCACTAGTCTGGGTGTGGTTGCTATTTAAAAACTAGTGCTGTCAAACGATTAAAAAAATTAATCTGATTAATCACAAAATTTTTCAAAGATTAATCGTGATTAATCACTTTTAATCGCAACTCATTTCCTCCAGTAAGAATTTGGATGCTAGGGTATATTGGATCCTTATTTTGCCCTGTAAAGGCCCTGATACTAAATAGTTGGCTTTGTTCGTCTCAAATGGGGCAATTCACACCGGTCCCCTACCCCGGAGGATTCCCCAAACATGTTGTTGGACAGTCAAGAGCTAGGCCATAATCTTTGTATAGTTTGACTTGATAACTGATCCATTTTCTATCTGAAATTGAACATAATACATGCCATGAAAGTGGAACCATATCCATCAGGATTAATCTGAGTTAATTTTTTTAATCCGAGTTAAATTTTTTGGATTAATCACGTGATTAATCAGTTAATTTTGCCAGCACTATTAAAAACACATTCTGGGGAGCTAAGGATTGTCCTGTTGCCTGTCATTTCTAGTGTGAACCAGCAGGGGGAGTACAGAGTGGACACATGCCTGGTTGTCTTTCTTTACCAAATACAAAGGACTTTCTTTTAAAAAAGCATACTTGACCCACAGGTGTGTGTGTGTGTGTGTGTGTGTGTGTGTGTGTGTGTGTGTGTGTGTGTGTGTGTGTGTGTGTGTGAGCGTGCGCATCTGTGAATGAGTGAAAGAAGGACAGACAAGCTACAGTTGACCAACAACAGGGTTGCTATAACTGTGCTACAAGGAACAGTGCTGTGTGTGTGTGTGTGTGTGTGTGTGTGTGTGTGTGTGTGTGTGTGTGTGTGTGTGTGTGTGCGTGTGTGTGTGTGTGTGTGTGTGTGCGTGTGGCACTTTTTTTCGCTGGTATTAATGTTTAATTCATTCTATCACCTCACTACCTCTTCTGAAATTACTATAGCCACTGTTGTATTATAAGTCTTCTTTTGCACTGTCTCGTGTTGTCTGTTCTGTCCCTTGTCTGTCTTAAAATGTTCTACCTTAAAAGAATATTCCACCTTTTTATGAAATGTAGTTATTCACAGTCTTACCATGGAGTTACATATGTGGGTAAAAGCATTTTGGTCTCAGTGCATGTGTTTTCCTAGTCTGGCAATCCCAATTTTGGATTTGGAATGTAATGTTGCCAGCACCTGTGCTGAACGAAAGCTAAGAAAAAGGTAGAATTGGGGTTGCCAGACTAGGAAATGCATCCACTGAGACCAAAATGCTTTTACCCACATATGTAACTCCCGGTTAGGGGGTGTATAATCCATTTTCATATAAAAGGTGGAGTATTACTTTAAGTTGTCAGTGCACTATATGTTTACCTCCTGTGTACACTAAATCTGTCATCTTGAATGTCTTTTTAGTTTACGGAGAATGTAGGCTACTGTAACACTTGATCCATGGTGAAATAGTGTCTCATGTCATGGTATACAATGGCTAGTTTAAATGACAATTACAATAAAACCACTTGACTTGATTGATTTTAGTACACATGCAGCAATATGTAGGCTAGGTGTGTGTGTGTGTGTGTGTGTGTGTGTGTGTGTGTGTGGTGTTTTGTGTGTGTGCATACTCTATGTGTCTCCTGCTATTTGTGTAAGCCTTTGTATCAAGTGTGTGTGTGTGTGTGTGTGTGTGTGTGTGTGTGTGTGTGTGTGTCCGCCATCTGATAGCGTGGTTGTAACTTTGGGTTGCCCATGAACTCACTACCTTCATAATGTGCGATATAAATAGAGGTGATATCAGCAGGCAGGACACACACAGACAAACACAAAAATGTTAACACACACACACACACACACACACACACACACACACACCACACACACACACACACTCTCTCTCTCTCTCTCTCTCTCTCTCTCTCTCACACAGACACACACTCACACACACACACACACACACACACACAAACAAACACAGTAGGCTACATACTTGGGTAGCTATTGGGCTCATCCCATTGGCCCATATGCAGATATGCTATTTCAAAATAACTTCTGTACAAAAACAACCCAACAATGGGCTGTTACGTAAGCGCTCATTAGTTGTGAAAATAGAAATATGGTATGGAACAAGCAGAGTTGTTTTTTTTACAACACAGACAGTTTGCCTGGCCAAAAAGAATGTTAATCTCTCTATAAAAAATTGACATTGTTACAGTAAAATGGGTTTGCATGTTAAGTAATAAGGCGTTTAACTGACACTCTAATTTCAACACCACTAACACAACACCAAATAATAATAATGGACTTTTTGACCATTATTATGGGATTGGTCATAACATTTAACTTCAGTGGCATCCTCCATTCTTTTTACTGTTTCAGTGAAAACAGCTAGAGAGCTCCAGTAGTGACAATAGAGGACTGGCATTATCACAACCCCCCCACCACAAGCAACATCAATATCATAGACAGCTCCACCAAGACCAATATTCATATTTCTGTACACAAAATGATTTTAAAATGCCTAATTTACACATACTGTAGTGTACATAATTAAATAAATTAAAAAAGTAAAAAGTAATTAAAGTAAACAAAATGAACAGCATGAACTGTTTTCATAGTCCTGCTATTGAAAGGGGCCCACCACTAGGTTATAGGATGAGGATGTGTGGTGCAATTTGAGTTTTCTACAGAAACATTGACACATAGTGCCAGGTTCTCTTGAACCAGAGACATCCATATGACTCATATATTTCATCAATGCTCAGATGATGGCATAACATACTGCAATTCAGGACATATTGTAGGTTACGTCCATACACAAGCATTTACTGCAAAATATACCACTGTCGCCAAAACTCTTGAGCAAGACTACAATGTAGCTCACTGTGTAGTGATCAGAAAATTACGTTTATGTTAAATGCTATTATATGAAATGTTATTTAGCAATTAAATAGCATCATTACCAATCCAATCATTACTGAGCAGTGATGTATTAAAGAGAAAAGAGTGGATTTGTAACAGTGTCTGGCAAGAAGGAGATTTGTGTTCTTTCTTTGTGAGTCAGTGGGCTGCAGGGAAAGAGGATCTCATGAGGAAGCGATTGTGTGTGTGTGTGTGTGTGTGTGTGTGTGTGTGTGTGTGTGTGTGTGTGTGTGTGTGTGTGTGTGTGTGTGTGTGTGTGTGCAGAGTTTCATCCCCCCTTGTGTGAGTCTCAGAAACACTGCAGCTCAGAGATCACAATGGCAAAGATGCACAACCCGACAGTGGGACTACTGCTGACTGGACTGCTAATACTGCAAGGTGTGTGTGTGTGTGTGTGTGTGTGTGTGTGTGTGTGTGTGTGTGTGTGTGTGTGTGTGTGTGTGTGTGTGTGTGTAGGTGTGTGTGTGTAGGTGTGTTTATGTTAATCTGTTCTGTATGTGTTCTAATGTTAATCATTACCTCCGCCAAGGATGTTATGTTTTCGGTCAGCGATTGGTTTGTCTGTTGCGAAAAGTACTGCACGGATTTTGGATGAAATTAAGGACAGTTGAGATGTCACTTGATATTCCTTTTGACAAAATACAATTGAATATATGTTAACATCAGAGAACAAGGTTCAATACTCAATTAATCCATTCTATGTCACCTGTCAATAGCAATGAGAATGAAAGAATTTCATGCAACTGACCAAAATGGTGAAACAGCAGTTAAATGTAACATAAGCGGGCATATGAAAACTAAACCTAATAATTGTCATATGTCCGCTTCTGTAAGTGCTTGCAGCCGTTGCACTATTTGGTTTGCACTGCACAAAATTCTTTCATTCTCATTACTATTGACACAACTTAACAAGGTGAAACAACAGGGCAATGAGTTGATTCACCTTGGATAATTCCTTTAAACAGCATAAATTACACCTACATACATGTATCTTTTGTGTTTGATGTTGTTCTTCTCAGGTGTCCAAGAGCAGAAATATGCTACTGTATTCTCAGGAGGGGCAGGAGGGACAGCCATTTTACCATGTAACAATGTACGCTTAGATGATATCACAAACTGTTCCTTTACTAAATGGATTTACTACAAGAATAGAGACAGAGGACAAATCATACCAATAGTCAAGTCCACCCAGGGAGCTGAGAGACTGAGTCTGCTCCCTGACTGTTCTCTCCACATTACTGATGTCACCTCTGAGGATACTGGATTCTACACCTGTAGACAGCACTCGCATGGAACGCAACATGGATCTGATGCTTCAGTGCTTCTCTCTGTTCTTAGAGGTAAGAAACAGAAGCATAACTGAAATAGTTGTAACATCACATTCATTCCACACACACACACACACACACACACACACACACACACACACACACACACACACAAAGACAATGTTCTTAGCACTATCTCTTTTTCTCTTCAACTGTTTTCTAGTTTCAGGTGTGACTGAGACTGCCAGAGATGAGACCCTCTACTGCCACCTACACTTCTATAGTGGCTTGGATACTGCAGTTTATAACAGAAACATTCATCTGATGTGGGTGGATGATGGAGGAACTGAGCTGAACACCACTGACTGCCAGAGATTCAGCAGATCATCTCCCTGTTCCATCCCACTGAGAGTGGAGCTCAGAGATCCAAACCCCACTCACACTCAGAGGACATGGAGATGCCAGCTGACTGCAGAGGGGCAGGTGCAGACTTCTGTCTCCCACACCGTCAGAGTGGCAGGTCAGTAATCATGGGCCTCAATATATGTATGCTACAGTATATAGCGTCTACAAGAGTTCACTCTCTTTATTTTCCTAGTGAAACCAAGTCCAGTGGTGACAAGACAACCTGAACCAACACAACCAGCTGTACCAACATCAGATCCATCTCAATCTCCTGCTGCTTCACCACAGCCAACCACTAACACAACTCCAGGTTCTACTACATCCCTTGGTAAGACTGATATGCTGCTTTATAATAATCATACCGTATTGATATGGGACCGGACCTTGCACTAATCATATGAAATCGATACTGTAGCTTCCTTATCTTATTCATATGGGACCTTATATATCTTATTATCAAGCCAGGGATACATATATATGGGCAATTGCACGAAAAAGTAAACCTCACCTTAAAACTTCAAGTCTCATCTACATGGACATACAAATTCTTTCAGAAAACTTGCAATACAAAAAAGTATCGTCTCGATGTAAATATTCAACTCAGCAAGTTTCGAAAGGATATCTGTTTGTTAAAATTTTTACCCTATTCAGCTATAATGTAAGTCTATGGAGGGGCTTGGCATAAGTGGGTGATAACACACACAAAGCTGCAATGCAATCAGTTATTTTTTATTGTTATATTACTATTTCTGTCATTACAGGTTAAAATACACCATTCAAAATTGTTTTGTATCGTTTTGGAAGGTTTTTCCAGACGTCACGTCCATAACATCACATCCATAATGCCGTTTCACCCAATGAAAAC
The DNA here is from genome assembly GCA_027497455.2 of Sardinella longiceps. Taxonomy (NCBI): domain Eukaryota; kingdom Metazoa; phylum Chordata; class Actinopteri; order Clupeiformes; family Clupeidae; genus Sardinella; species Sardinella longiceps. Next base: position 26,530,945 of record JAODXP020000028.1, on the reverse strand, counting down.
CAACTTTTTTACACTTACATTTGAAATTAAGTTTTTCTCTGCATGTCTTGGTATGAATGTAGTAATATTTACATTTCTCTAGAAATTTCACACACTTCACAGCAAAAACTACTCTCTCTCAAAAGTTTGTCCATTTTTCGTCACGTCCATAACGCAAATTGAAAAGCTCAAATTCTTATAATGTAAATTATGATATTAATTTTTGGTGTTTGCCTATATTCAGCCATGGAGTTTGCATAAGTTTGCAAAATTGTGAAATACTGCTAGGTTTGCGGAGGTTTTGTGGCATTTTGTTCATCAACAATGCATGAAAATGTCACGTCCATAACGCTGGAATTGCCCATATATATGATGATGAGGTATGTTCAGCACATGACATCAGTCAGTTTGTTCCTGTTTGTACTGTTTTGCTTTAGCATACTGTTAGTGAAGAAGTGTGTGTGTGTGTGTGTGTGTGTGTGTGTGTGTGTGTGTGTGTGTTTGTGTTCCAGAGGTTCCAATCAGACTCAGCATCTTCTTCTTAGTGCTGATTGTTCCTGGACTCATTGGAGCTGTTTACCTAGTGAGGAAGAAGCAGACCTGCGGTGAGAGTGATGACACACACACACACACACACACACACACACACACACACACATAGTTGGAGTGTCCCTGGCTTCGGACAACCTGAGGTAATTTACACGTGTCTCTCCCCAAGAAATTTCCTGTCATATGGAGAAATTACTCCAAAAGGCTACTGCCAGTTTGTAAATCGCACACTAATCTTTGAAAAAAAAAAATAATAATAATCCTGAAGACATCATCTGTTCTTATCTGAAATGCAGTGATTTCTGCATTTTATTCTATCTGACTCTATTTGATTTTGTGTCCGTCCAAAGAGGATCCCCCAGTCATGGAACTACAGGTGCTGAATTAACATCAGGACCTCACGATGACCTGAATGACTTTGATATCACTCATGCAATAAGCCTACTTGGAGCATCTTTGGTATACATTTTGTTCTGTTTGAAAGTTTGTTTAATGTTGTGTAGAAATTTAACGATGGTAAAGTGTACTCATAATAAACTAATGAATGCAATAAGACACAATTAAATCATGATACATTATCTTTGCCTCCACTCTCTTGTTAAAAATATAATGCATTCTACATAACATTATACATTGGCACCACCTACTGGTGAATGTGGGTACAGTGTAAAATACAGCTGCATCATTCTTAGAAATTATACTTTCTGTCAAAATATTATAATAGTAATTACTTAAACATAAGTAAACCGAATAGACTGCAAGAACTATTTTCATAGTCCTACTGTTCAATGTGCTCTAAAGACTGATTCAACATTATAGGACGAGGAAGTGTGTTGTAATTTTGGTTTTCTACAGAAACATTGACACATATAGCCTGGTGGCCATGGCCCACACGTTTCATCATTGCTCAGAGGATGTTGAAACATACTGTAATCAGTACACTGTTATCTGTAAAACGTAATCTGCTTTTGCCACAAAAACCATTCATATTTCACACTAAATATTTCATAGTACCCTATTCCTATATATGAGCACTCAAAGCACTTTCCAATGTATGTCTTACATTCACCCATTCACACATACATACACATACACTGGAGTCCCCCATGCAAGGTGCCAACCTGCTCACCAACAGGAGCCATTTAGATTTCATAAACAGTAGCACATGCTGCCACTCGGGAAGACCACAATGGTGCTAAATGTGCAATCAGAAAATGATGCCAAAAACTGTTGAGTGCTGTAGCTTAGTGGACTAATGCCACATTCCATTAATCTGAGGACCTGAGTCTGGCCTAAGATCATTTCCCAGTCACTGACCATCGTTTTACTGTACATCTCAGTACATCTACTGTAGGCAAAAACAAAGGCACCCCTTTAAAAAAAAAAAAAAAAAAAAAAAATGTTTTGTTGTTATTATTACTGGTAAATTAGAAATGATGTCACGGGAGTGCTCAAGGATGAGATTTGAGCTCTTTGCTGCTTTTTTGTTAATTAAAGGGCTACACTGTAGCCTGAAGCTCAGAGGAGCCAATCAGACCAGAACTAGAAAAGCACTCAGAGAGCACAGACCTCCGCTAAGGCAATGTTGTCACAGACACAATATAAATTCCAGGCGGTGTTCTGGATCACCAATCGCCACCAAAATCGAATCAGTTCTTTTTTTTATTATTTAACCTTTGTTTAACCAGGGGAATCATATTGAGACTATCATCTCTTTTTGCAAATGAGCCCTGGCCAAGCAAAGGCAGCATTAAAAGAAATTACATTTAAAAGAGTGAAACCTTATATAGGACAGACAATTACACCAACATCAGACAATGCCAGACAGTTCTTACTTGTCCCAAGACACACATTGTCTAAAAATTTCATCCAAAACCGTGCAGTACTTTTCGAGTTATGTTGTCCACAGACAGACAGACACACAGACGCCGGCAAAAACATAACCTCCTTGGCAGAGGTAACAACATAAATACTCACAGTGATTGGGTGACCGCAGTCAGTAACATTGAGCTGTGTCATCGTATGGGGAAGTGAACTGTATGTATGAGTGTGTGTGTGTGTGTGTGTGTGTGTGTGTGTGTGTGTGTGTGTGTGTGTGTGTGTGTGTGTGTGTGTGTGTGTGTGTGTGTGTGTGTGTGTGTGTGTGTGTGTGTGTGTGTGTGATGGTCAGATTAGTTAACACCCCCCTTGTGTGAGTGTCAGAGCAGAGACACAGCAGCTCAGAGATCAGAGGAAATGGCAAAGCTACACAACCCAACAGTGGGACTACTGCTGACTGGACTGCTGCTACTGCAAGGTGAGACCAGGGGCCTTATTTACAATATATTAGACTGAAAGCTTATTATATGTTAGTGTGCGTATGTGTGCTGAATTAAGCTATAAGTTCATATATATTTGGCCCACATATTAATGTCGGAGAAAACAAAACTGCATTATGCTCTGCCTGACTATCTGGTGGAACGAAACGAAATGAGTGGTGCCAGTAGGCGCCGTTCGCCTGGCTAGTATTTTTTACCAAATGGTTAGAGAAACTTGCTTTGTAATGTATACAATAGTGGGTAGTTCACAAATCTTTTCTAATAAATTAAATATGTCTTTGCAATAGGCTGAAATGTGCTGGATCTCTCCTGTAACTAAACACATTAAACAGCAAAACATTTTGTGTTAATAAGGTGTCCAAGGGCAGAAACTTGTTGCTGTGTTCTCCAGTGCAGGAGGGGCTGCTACTCTACCATGTCATGTGCATCCAGGTTACAGACAGTGTTCATTCACAGTGTGGATCTACAACAGGGATAGAAAGACTGCTGGCGATATAGTTAGTTATGGGCAGGTTGTCTCTGAGTCTCCACCCAGAGCTGAGAGACTGAGTCTGCTCCCTAACTGTTCTCTCCGCATTACTGATGTCACTACTGAAGATGCTGGATACTACACCTGTAGACATTATGACTCAAATAGTGGATCTGATGATGCTGTAGTCCTTCTCTCTGTTCTCAGCAGTAAGTGTGATTAAACAGATACTCTCAACACTGAAATAGTAGTAACATCACATGTCTAACACACACACACACACACACACACACACACACACACACAGTTCTTAGCAGTCAGTTTGAAACATTGCATGTCTAATCCAGCTCAATGTTGTACTTGTATCTCTTTTTCTCTTCTTCTGATGTTTAGCTTCAGGTGTGACTGAGAGTGAGACAGGCAGAAATGAGACCCTCTACTGCTACCTGCACTTCTTTGAAGGCTTGGATAGTGTAGTTTATAACGAAGACATTCATCTGATGTGGGTGGATGATGCAGGGACTGAGCTGCAGACCACTGACTGCCAGAGATTCAGCAGATCATCTCCCTGTTCCATCCCACTGAGAGTGGAGCTCAGAGATCCAAACCCCACTCACACTCAGAGGACATGGAGATGCCAGCTGTCTGCAGAGGGGCAGGTGCAGACTTCTGTCTCCCACACCGTCAGAGTGGCAGGTCAGTCAGTGATGATCAGCTTCTCCTATTTTTTTAAAGCTATTTTCAGGGCTGTTTGCCTTTATTTCGATAGGACAATAGAGAGAGTGACATAGAAATTAGTGGGAGAGAGATGGGAAAAGATTGTGAAATGAGGTATGTGGTATGACATACTAGCCCACACTGACTAAAGTAGACTTCACTCTTATTACTTTTCCAGTGAAACCAACTAGAGCGGCAGTGGTGACACCTGCACCTGTTACACCAGCACCACCAGCACCAGAAACACCAACATCAAAACCAGCTACTCCACCACAACCTCCATCAACACCACCCAAAAACAATCCAACTCCAACTCCAGGTTCTGCATTAGATCCAGGTAAGTTCTATAGTCCTCATCCCCATCTTAACCGTGCAGTATGCAGTAACACCAGCAGAACCATCACCACCATGACCTTCACTAACACAATCACAGACAGCAGCAACTGCACCAACCTCCAAAGCAACACAAATGTCCCACCTTGTTTACAGAGTACAACATATAATTTGCTTGTCTGATTTGAGCATCTGCTTTCACATTGTTTCACTTCATGCAAAGTGTCTGGAACATCAAACAAACACAAACACCTTTTACTGAATTCTCTCACTCCCCTTCCTACTGACAGCACCTGGCACATGATCAGAATTACTCCAAACTGTCGTTTAGAATATTAGAATTTATTTATTTGTTTGTGTGTGTGTGTGTGCGTGTGTGCGTGCATGTGTGCGTGAGTGTGTGTGTGTGTGTGTGTGTGTGTGTGTGTGTGTGTGTGTGTGTGTGCGTGTGTGTGCGTGTGTGTGTGTGTTCCAGAGGTTCCAATCAGACTCAGCATCTTCTTCATAGTGCTGATTGTTCCTGGACTCATTGGAGCTGTTTACTTAGTGAGGAGGAGGAAGGAGACTTGTAGAGGTGAGAGTGATACACACACACACACACACACACACACACACACACACACACACACACACACATTCTGATATTCTAAATGATAGTTTGGAGTAATTCTGGTCATATGTCAAGGGCGGTACATATTTTAAAAGCCTCCTATCCAACCAGCTTATGAATAGAGGTGAGAGTGATACTCACACACACACACACACACACACACACACACACACACACACACACACACACACACACACACACACACAGGAATAATCTGTATATGAGTTGCAGTTCTGACTGTCTCTGATATTCTTATTTGACTCTTTATTTGTGTCTGTCCACAGAGGATCCCCCCGCCATGGAACTACAGGTGCTGGATTAATACCAGGACCTCACAAAGAATGATTTTGATACCCATGAATACTGTACTGTTGTATTTGCACAGTTTTTGTTCTAGTTTTATATGGAAATAGCTTGCATCATTTTTAAGTGTGTGTGTGTGTGTGTGCGTGCGTGCGTGCGTGTGTGTGTGTGTGTGTGTGCGCGCATGCGTGCATGCCTGTGTGTGTGTGTGTGTGTGTGTGTGCGTGTGTGCTCCTTCATATTTCACCCACACAAACATTTCCAAAATCCCTCTAAAATGTGGGTACCAATGACTGATGAGAGAGGACACTGGTGTAGAAACCCAGAGTGGCAGTGGGAAACAGGAGCAGCTATTATCTATTATCTAGCAGCTATTATTATTATCTAATATCTAAAGTGTGAACATCAGAAAGATGTTGTGTTGAGGATTTTCTGGGGTTCCAACAGGGGGCACTGTTTTGGTCATTTGGGCACACACAATAGTATAGCCTGCCTAGTGTTTGTGTATGACAGACATGCATATGGGCACATCAGGGGCTTAGAGACTGCACAGAAATATTCAAGATTTATGTATTTCAGAAATGTTTAATGAGCTACAACTTATATACTTTTTGTGTCATGAAGCATCATTTTTTTTTAACTATCATTAAAATCATATCTATGTTTTTGTTTAGGCTTACATTTCCATTTATGGTTCAATAAAAAACACGCCTCTATAGGATAATCATATTTTATTTTGTATTCATTATTTAGAATTTTTTTTAACTAAAATGTTCTCATTGAACCATTTGAAAAGGAATATTCCTACTCCTAATTTGCCACAGTGCTTGTACATGTACAGATGCCATGTAGCACATAAATGTCCTGACAAAGGTCCTGAAACAGGATTATTCAAGAATATACAGTAATTCAAATCTGTGCTCTACCATTTATGTTGACATATGGTTTGCCATGTGGCGAATGACAAGCTTGTGGGTTTTAGGCTAGAAGTAGATAATATAGCCTAACAGAGACTATGATCACCACTGAAAGGCTGAAGAGGTGAAGTTTCGTATGATATTTATACATATATCAGCACATAAAATGGCTGGCTTAAACAGTGCTGCAGCAGCTTCCCTTCTCGTCCTCAAAAGAAAAGCTTGCTATACGTCTTTAAAACATTTAGACATTAAAAGTGTCTATTTTGAGACTGTGTGAGAACAGAGTGGCCCTGCCCACCACTACAGGATGACAATATGTGGTTTAACTGCAGTTGTCAACAGAAACACTGACCACATACACACGCACAGTCATGAGATGGCAAGTCCACTTGACCAACAGACACTCATGTTCTGTTCAGCTTCTCAATACTGCATAATGCAATATTGTTGCAATAAATATATTTAATTTAAATACATTTAAGGGTGGATGCATCCAGACATAACAGTAGAACCATTTTAATTCTGAAAATATATAATGAAAATCTAAAAACCTAACCCCTTAAATGCCAAAACACAATGGCTGTTGTGTTAATGTATAGTCCATTAGTTTAGAGATGATATAGAACAGTGTACTAGTTGATTAATGATCAATATGGTTTGATCTAGCAGTGGGTTAGTATCCTGAAGTAGGCCTAGTGCTTCTCAGTGACGTCTCTCTCTCTCTCTCTCTCTCTCTCTCTCTCTCTCTCTCTCTCTCGCTCTCTCTCTCTCTCTGTGTGTGTGTGGTGGTCAGATTAGTTAACACCCCCCTTGTGTAAGTCTCAGAGCAGACACACAGCAGCTCAGAGATCAGAGGAAATGGCAAAGCTGCACAACCCAACAGTGGGACTACTGCTGACTGGACTGCTGCTACTACAAGGTGAGTGTTTGACAAGCTTTGATCCTAAGCCTTAGTTTTAAAACATACAGCTCACCAAGTGGTTAGTGGTGTCCGTTGATGTTCCAAAACAATTATCATAGTGAAATACAGTTCCTATCCAGCTTTATTTTTCTTTTTATTATGCTAGTTGGTATTACTACGCCGAAAAATAGTTCCAATCGAAAAGGGGCTAAACAGTGGGGCTAAAAAGTGGACTTCCCCTTTAAGCATAAGTTCATATTTATTTTAAAAAAACTTGGTTGTGGAAAGGTATTTAGTTCTATGTTAGGTTCCAGGTGTATGGTGTATGAACACCCCATAGACTAGGCATTTTATGACTGACTAGTCATTGTATAGTAGGCAGTCATAGTATTTTTTTGGAAAGAGCCCTGTAGGCCTATTTTTACCAAATTGTTGGAGCAATTTGTATTTCTATGTTTGGCATGTTTACAATTAACCTTTTTCACCTGGCCGCCATTCCGAACGAAAACGAGGCTCGGGTGGTAAACTAAACGGAACGTCAATAATTTCTCACAGATGCTTGACAGAATATATACTGCTGGTCCCCTCTCTTTACTGTTGGTCAGGTGGAAAGTTGGGCAGATGAGGGGCATCCCATCCCGAGAAGCTACTTCTGGGGAAGTTTTACCACCCAAGCCTCGTTCTAGTGCCTCATAGTGACGTAGGTGAAAAAGGTTAATAGTGGGTAACTCACTCATTTCAGAAGGGATTTTAGTTATTTATTTTTTTCTAGTGAATGAAATACTGTATGTCTACAGCAATATAGGCTGAAATGTGCTGGATCTCTCCTTTAACTAAACTCATTAAACAGCAACATCTATTTGTGTTCTACTCCTTAATTCCTCCTTGAACCAAACACACTCGTGTTACATTCAGCTTCTCAATTCTGCATATGCAATATTGTTACAATATATGTTTTTAAGGGAAATACAAAACAGTAGAACAATTTTAATTCTGAAAATAATTAATGGAAATCTAAAAACCTAACCCCTTAAATGCCAAAACACAATGGCTCTTTTGTTAATGTACAGTATATTACTGTAGTTTAAAGATAATATAGAACAGTGTACTAGTTGATTAATGATCAATATGGTTTGATCTAGCAGTGAGACACTAATAAGAACAGTAGCAACATAAATAGACAGTGGCTGGGTGGGTGAGCATCCTGTAGTAGTGCTTCTCAGTGACGTCTCTCTCTCTCTCTCTCTCTCTCTCTCTCTCTCTCTCTCTCTCTCTCTCTCTCTCTCTCTCTCTGTGTGTGTGTGTGTGTGTGTGTGTGTGTGTGTGTGTGTGGTGATCAGATTAGTTCACACCCCTTGTATGAGTGTCAGACCAGAGACACAGCAGCTCAGAGATCAGAGTAAATGGCAAAGCTGCACAACCCAACAGTGGGACTACT
>JAODXP020000028.1:26485878-26522308 GCA_027497455.2 Sardinella longiceps | reverse complement strand
ATTCGTTCTTCCAGACTTGCCAACAGCCTCACTAACAGCAGAGCCCCGGAATCCAGTGTTCACCGGGGAGACGATCACTCTGACATGTGTGCTGGAATCTCACAGTGACTGGTCATATAAGTGGTACAAAGGAAGCTCTCAGAGTCCAGTGCCTCAATCTGACCGGTACCAAAGAGATGCAAATAGCCTTGTTATCCAGGGAGCTCTTGAATCCGATCAGGACCATTACTGGTGCCAGGGAGAAAAGGACACCAGACCCACGTCCTCACACATGAGCGCTTATGTCTACGTTTCTGTCACAGGTTGGTGGGAATAATTTTCATCAGCATATATAATACTTCGCAATTATACATTTTTTTTGTGAAATTGAATTAAGTTACACTTTATTGCATACACAACAGCAGGAATTTCAAAATGCTTTCACATCACAAGTGTTGCCAAGCAGCAAAAGAGAAAGATTTTTTGCAATTGCATGAACATGAAATATACTTTTTTTCCCTTTAATTTAGCCTTGCCTTCTGCGACCCTGACTGTCCAACCCTCTAGCCCCGTGTTCAGTGGAGAAATAGTGACATTCACATGCGCCATACAGTATCTCCGAGACTGGACATACAGGTGGTACCGACGCAACTCCTCCGATTCCACTACACAGTCTGAACGCTACAGTCGAGTTGGGAACACTTTTGTCATCCGAGGGGTAACGGACTCCGACCAGGACCAGTTCTGGTGTCAGGGGGAGAGAGACGCCAGACCCAGAGTATCGCAGATCAGTGAGAACGTCACCCTGAATATACTAGGTGAGGGATCAGGTGCAAGTATGGCCATAGATATGTAGCATTTCTATACTTCTTACCATTAACTCTTAATGGCAATTGTCAATATTTACTACCTAACTTCAAAATTATGCAGAAGAGTTTAAATTGATTACTGTAACATATAGCCAAAAAATTGCAGTTATATGCAGCAAATGATATTGGTATGGTGAATATGAAAAGCTTTATTATTTGTGGATCAACCCCCCATGTAGATTTCAAGCCAAAGCCTCGGCTAACCTCCAACAGATCAGATCATATCTACACTGGGTCACCTGTGACCCTGACCTGTGAGCTGGAACCATCCTCTGCCACTGGGTGGACATTCTACTGGTACCGAGACTCACAGAACTCTGAACCTGTGGCCCAGTCCAGTGAGAACTTCTACACCATCAACTATGTGAAAGTGTCTGATGAAGCTCTGTATTTCTGTAGCGCTGGAAGAGGCAGTCCGATCTATTATACGCATTACAGCAATGCCACTTGGATAGAAGTCACAGGTATAGGAAAAAGCATCAACATACACAAGAACTACAAAACATGCAGTGTCATACATGTTCTGTTTTTCTCTTAATTCTGTTCCAGACACAGCAGTATTAATTTAACTCTGCATTTAATGTGTCAAATTAAACAATTAAATTCAATAATTCTTTCTTCTTCATTCTGCCCTAAATCTAGAGAGACCAAAGGCTTTCATTACCCTGTTGTCCAACTGGACACGGATCTTCAGTGGTGAGACCATTACTCTCCGATGTGACATTTATGGCACCACAGACATGGACTGGGACTATGTCTGGTATAAAAACAATTATCTTAACAACCCCTTGAACCGGGAGAAAGAATACCGTGTCACACTGGTGTATGGTCACCGAGGTGATGTATACACGTGCATCGGCCGGAAAAGGAACGAACACACATACTCAGAGATGAGCGAACCCTACGGCGTGTCAGTGTTTGGTGAGTTAAGGCCACCGCACACCAGTTCCGACACAGTGCTGAGCACTCTGCTTCCATCATTCTATTCCATTGTTTTCAATGCAACCCCGCACACCAGCGCCGAACCCTCCCGCCATCGATTGAGAATTACGATTGAAGTCTATTTGGTTGGAGGCGTCCATTGACATCCATTGTTATTTCTCATGCTACGGGGCTAAGTTCTTGCAAAATTGTCGGATTCAAAAGTGCGGCCGGCTTTAGGGGGTTCTAAGATAATGGCTTACTCACAATGGGCCTCATTCCCTAATAACTTCTTAAGATTTTTCTTAAATTTACTCTTAAGGCGCTGTTTAAAAACCTATATTGTTGAACACAAATCTTCTAAAACTGCATAAGTGGGATTTAAAATAAATAGAGAATGGTTGGTGAATAAGGCCCAGTGTCTTGACTTGCCACCCAACCATCCCTGTTATTAGCGACTTGCTGCTATACTGTTGTTAAGTGACTCATTAGTTTTCAGCCACTTTGAGAAAAGCATTCAGATACTCAATAGCCAAACTGTATTGTTTTTGTCAAAATACCATTTTGTTTGTTTGTTTGTTTGAATGAGTGCATTGTAGAGTCCATAAACTGTGATGTTTATTTTCCATACCACAGAGAGGCCCCTGGCCCTGCTGAGTGCCCCTACGCAGATCTGGGTGCACGAGGGCGACTCTGTGACCCTGGCCTGTGAAGTGAAGGGCTCTTTAGATGGCTGGAGGTTCCACTGGTACAGAGCCGACTCCGCAGCTAAGCAAACTCTCGTCTACAGTGGCGGAGGAGTCTTCACCATCATACCAGCGGCACTGCAGCACTCAGGTCTGTACACATGCCGGGCAGAGAGAGGAGATCCGCCGTACTACACTAAATACAGCAAACTCCAACCTGTCTGGGTCACTGGTAAGTCAGTTACACATGGAGCTATAAAATAATCTGAAATTAAACACTTGATTTCATTCATTTCAATGCACTGATGTACAACCCAAATGTCCATTGATACTGCACATAATGATCCAATGAAACCAGTATCTATTCAGATCAGGGCGGCTATTCTGTTAACCCAGTAAGATTCCTTGATAAATGAAAATATGATATCTGAAAGTCCATAGTCCTAAGTGACTCCATTTTATTTTTATCCTGCAATGTCAATGTCTCAGAAACTCATACTGTATCCAATTAACGTAGACTTATGCATGACTTCATTCTCATGTTATTTTGAATGAATACTCTCTGTTTTACTGTACTCTACTCTACTGTACTGTGCTGTACTTGCTGTGTATCCCAAGTTCATCTGGTATGAAAGACAGCTCTGTTTTGTTCTTGTCATACAATAAACCTACATCAGACCTACATACCGTACATACATTTTCATTTCAAATGTGCACAGGCGTGTCTCCTCCTGCCTCTCTAATCATCAGACCCAACAGAACCCAGCACTTCATCTATAAATCCATGGCCCTGAGCTGTGAGATGCAGGACAACCATGTCGGCTTGAGGCTGAGGTGGTTCACAGAACGAGGGGAGTTAACAGAATGCCCGGCAGGATGGAGGTCAGTGGTGGGATCCACTTGCACCATTGTCCACCCACACGAGACGGACAGCGGGGTGTACTGGTGTCAGTCCGACTTCGGGCTGCGGAGCAATCCTGTCAATGTCACTTTTCATGGTAAGTGTTGGAGATGGAGACAGAGGACACTTTGTGTATTGACAATAGTGTGGCACACCCCCAGGGAGTAGGAAACTCCTCCCTCATCCCCAACCCCCTTCCCAAGATTCCACAGGGCTTGGAGTCGTTTTGAAAATACATAAAATATATTGGTTCTGAGATTATATGCAAGAAACAATTTCAAACATAGATCACCCTCAAAAAATATAATTTGCTCATGTGGCCATTTTATAATGATACCCACAGTACTGCCTCCTCATGAGTGCAGAAGAGAAAAGAAACCATAAATCCCCAAATCTGTGCTGGTGAATACATAAATAGCACATACCTACCAACATATATAGCCCTACATAAATAAGTATATTACATATGTAAAACAACAAATAAATGGTATAAATGGTAAAGTCATCACTACAACAAACCCCTTAGTGTATCTATTTGAGATGCTGCCTTCACTCCTTGCATTTTTACTCCATTGTGTGTATATGCAGTGTACTGTATTGTACAGATGCTGATGTGATCCTGGAGAGCCCTGTCCACCCTGTGATGGAGGGGGAACCTCTGACCCTTCGCTGTAGCTACCGTAAGACCCCCGCCAACGTCGAGGCCGACATCTACAAGGACGGATCGCCTTTACAGCCCACCATCACTGGGGAGGTGATCATCCCAGAGGTGACCCAGTCCCACGAGGGGCGCTACCGTTGCAGGCACTCTGACAGGGGAGAGTCCCCTGAGAGCTGGGTTACCGTCAGAACCAAAGGTGAGCTGGAAGCTCCCAGGTGGAGATTTGCCCAAAATCTAAACTCACTTTTAATCAAGGCTACTGAAGTCTCCAAGTCTCAATGATTTCTTTCAAGGGAAAATTGTACAATGTCAAATGGACAATATTGTGACTATTAATAGCCAATTTAAAAGAATAAGCTGACATGGAATGACATGTATTCAGGAACTATATTTATTTGTTCAAACTGGTTCGGAACCAAATATGGTTTCTGTTTTGGACGAACCAATTGGCAAACAATTCTGGTTAAAAAAATCCACTTTTAAAGGCAAACTAGGCAACATGTGGCCTCTACACTTAAAAAAATGGCAGGCTTGCCTGGGATGCCTTTTAAAAGCAACAGATAAACAACAGAGACTCTATGCAACAAAAAGCATTATGAACAGCTGACAGATGAAGTACTGCATGTTACCTGCTACTATATGTCTTGTTCCCATCAGACACTCGCTCCAGAAAGATTCTGGCACTTTGGCTAGTGGTGGGACTGTCTGTCACACTGGTACTGGTGATCTTACTGGCTCTGCTGTATCGCTTTAGAGGTAGTATAACTCTACTAATACTGAATATCCCAGTGTTATTATTATACAAGCCAAGTTTTTATGTGAAAATTGCATTTCTCACTACCTACTCCTACGGTTCAGTATGACCCAAGAACCATAAAATACATGCAGATTAGAGATTTCATGCAGAATGCAATTTATCCACAATGAACATAGGCCTATACACATATTGCAGGCTAGATGTTCTGCTGCCTGCATTATGTTGATCTCTTGCTCATTCTATGAATTTGATAAAGATTGTTTTGCACCTTAATGAATCATTGATCTTTCTGTAGGCTTGTTCAATCTTGGAAGGCTTTTGTAAGTATTTCTGTTCCTTTTCATTATTAACCCTTTCCCTGTAATAAAAAGATATTATGCCACGGGTCCATGCCATTCTTCACAGTTTCTATCTCCATCTAGTGGCAGAGTCTGGCAGAGCACCAATCGGGAGTCGAGTGAAGCACAAAGCAGACCTGCGGACCAACAGGGAGAAAAGTCTGGCAAAGTGCCATGGCCATCCGGTTAGTTTATTTTCCCACAGGGGAATTCATCATTTAATTCATGTTAAATACGATGAAATAATTGTAATTCTCAATCTTCCCAGTAGGGGCCTCAAGTGGGCCCAGTGATGTGGTCTTTACTGAGATTGAGCTGAAGGAGATGCGCCGACAGTGGTATCGAGTGAGTGAAATGTCATATTCTTGTGTGTGTGTGTGTGTGAGTGTGAGTGTGTGTGTGTGTGTGTGTGTGTGTGTGTGTGTGTAAAAATTGACGCATTTCTTTGTTTTGATATTACAGAGAATTCTTGAGTAATTCTTTTCTTTGACTTCTCTGTAACTATTTCACAGGCCAAAACGAAACATGTTGGTGGCCGACTTCCTATGAAGCATACCCAAGAAGCATCTATTCTGATATGATGAAGGTGCACAACAGGATAAATGAACACAACAGCAGATCTTCACTCCAAGAGCAGTGCAAAGACAACACTCAATCATAGGGTACAGAAGCAGGCAAAAGTGGTACAAGACTGGAATCCAAAATGGCTTGCAAAAATTTGCTTTATTTTATATTTTTTTCAGTATTGTGCATACTGGCCACCGAAATGACAGGCCCTTTGCTCAAGGCTACTTGACAATCATGATAGCAGGAAACACAAAGAAGTGAAAGGCTAATAATTTAATATCACAATAAACACATGATCACAATGAGCAAAGCATTTTCTGTGACGGATACACCTAATTTAAAATAGATTTTTTTAAATTGCTATTTATTGACCAAACTTTGCTTTAGTTTCATTCTCCAGTCCATGCAGCCATACAGCATATAATATATCTTCCATTTGCAATTTAAATAAAGATTTTAAAAAACAACTTTTTGAAGTGTTTTTTGTTATTCATGATATATTCTCTGCATGATTTATCCTACAACACCATATACAGTAAAATAAGGAGATTAGCCCTAGTGTTAAGACTGTTAAGACATCAAACTGTAGGTGTAAGTATGATACGGATAGTCATCTTAGTCATTCGGAATTGCAACAACGAAGAAGAAGTTACATGATTGTCTTTTGACAGCTTGATGGTGTTTTTTGCCCCCAACGGCATCTTCCAGGCAGCACAGCCTAAAAGGCACTACCCTTACCCTATTCCTAGCCCTAACCCCCTCAACCCTCATCCTAACCTTTGCACCGTTGAGAGCAAAAAAAATACCAAAGACCCTTTTGACACTCCTACACGCGCTAGCGTCAGTGTTGGGCAGTAGCTAGCTACAAATAGCGAAGCTACTAGTTTAACTACATTTCTGAGTAGCTTGGCTGTAGTGTAGCTGTTTTTTTTAATTTGATAGCTTTTCAGTAGTGTAGCTACTTTTTTGACCATGTAGTGTGGTAGCTTTCCCATTAGCTACATTTTCAGGGCATCAGTTCACAACAGTAAATCTATAGGCCATGCACAGAGGATCAGTTCTTTACAGTAGCCTACTGTGATGCATGCCTGACAGGTGCCGTAATTCAAAAAAGTGTCCACAATGGAAATCAATTGTGCCTTCTACCATGTGTCAATTTGATGTAGTTTAATTAAAAAAACGTTTTACCCATAAAAAAGTAGGCTACATTTAGATAGAATTAGTTAGTTACCTCCGCCAAGGAGGTTATGTTTACGTTGGTGTGTGTGAGTCTGTGTGTCTGTCTGTCTCAACATAACTCGAAAAGTACTATATGGGTTTGGATGAAATTTTCGGACAACATGTGTGTTGGGACAATTAAGAACTGATTCGATTTTAGTGGCGATCGGTGATCCAGAACACCTACAGTGACCACATTGTCTTGGCAGAGGTCTGCGCTCTCTGAGTGCTTTTCTAGTTATTATTGTATGTCTGTTTGAGAGACCTGATAGTTTGATCATTTATACAATTGGTTGGATCACAGAATTTATTTATAGACCGTTTTTGTGTTAAAAAGTAGCTTCACAATAGTTAAGCTACTTCTGACATTTTTTCATAGTTTAGCTTGCTACATTTTGTCTTCCGGTAGCTATTGTGTAGTGAAGCTTCATATGATGTGCAGTAACTGGTAGCTAAGCTTGCTACATTTACTGAGTAGCTTGCCCAACACTGGCTAGCGTCAATAGTGATCACGATAGACCCGTTCATTTCTCAAGGAAATTTCGTCGCCATCAGTTAAACTATTCAGCGATCGAAATGGAGGCTCTTGGTTTCCTTTGGGCCTTCCAACAGTCTAAAGTCTTTGATGGTGGTGGTGTGCACTCATTTATTGTTTTATTCAGATCACGACCTGTGGTTATTTGGATCTTTCTGGAGCTTTAACCAGCGCCTTATGCGTTTAACGCTCATTGATGTTACGACCTGGCTCTCTCGTGCTGTGGTTGTCTCTCTCCCTCATCACATTATTCAATGGTAACTTTGGAGGAAGGAGTACTGACTCCTTTTTTGATACTTTATTTAATAAATAATTATTTAATGTTACTACAAGTGTTGTCTCCTTCTATGTTATTGACATTGTCACTCAGAGCCAAGTGGTCATAACATTGTAATGACCCACATCCTATTGACCAGGGGGAGGGTTCCAAGAAGGTGTCCGCACTCTGGCTCTGACAAAGAGTGGAGTACTGCACTTACAGCATTCAATGTAATTTATTTTCACTACAAGCCTGCACACCAGTGCTGAACTCTGCCAGTGCCACCACCGCTAATGTATGGAGGTGAAATGGAAATGCTTACATTTGAAAGTGCTCTGCAATGCTACCAGAGACGGTGTGCGGCCGCCTTAAGCCAGAGGTAGTGTTAAACCTGCTGATAGAAAAGCCTGGAGTCCTCATTCTCTTCACTAATCATAGTCGGCAGGCTCCTTAGCAGGTTTACAATGTTTCCTGGGTTCATTATACGCCAAGTTTCTCACTTAACCACCTTTTTGGAAGTCCCCCAAGTCTACTACTTTAACCGTGTGAATGTGTCAGTGACACGCTGAGTAAGGGAGTAACTGGGGAAGTGGTAAAATTGTATATTTGTGAAGCAAGACAGAATTATCCTCTTCCACAGACACACTTGTGTAAGCTGTGAATTCCACATTAACAACACCAACCACACTGCCTACTTCACATCCTGTTTCTGTATTTCCATATACGCATAACTGTAAACACAGGCTAATCACTGGAAATATATTTGTAAATGTGTTCGAAGGAATATGAGGTGCTTTCTTGGTTTAGCCAATACAAACAATAAATACAATCCTTGACAATAATACCTTAAAATACCACTAAACAATTAAAGGGACACTGTGCTATTTTTGCTGTAAAACTAGTAAACTGGTAGCCTGACACGCCAGACTATATCATAAGAATGTATAGTTTGGAGACCACTGATACACTGTGCCTCAATGGAGGGGCGGGTGATTGCGTTGTCTTTCAAACTGCCTCTCCACGTAATAGGCTAGCGTTCCGGCCAGTGGTACCAGCTGGTATATCAAACTTTATAACATCTTTTTTTTCAGAACGAAAGACTTCAGTGCACTTTCTTGTTCCACTTTCGAAGAAAATGACAAGTGCAATTCCTCCAAAACTAAAGCCAAAGACGATTCTCTATATATGGCTCTGGTTTGAGCAGGACTGTCGTCATAGTACTAAGCCCGCCTTACGATTTCCTGTACACATTTCATGCTGTGATTGGTTATCCGCCGCCAGAGTCAGGATACAGCGGTTTTCTAACGGGGGTCTTTAGACGTATCCGCTGTGGAAATTCAAATTTGCTACCGCTAGGGGTACGTCTAGAGTTCTAGGCTAGTAAACTGGCTGGCTCTACTATGCTAATGATAGAAAAAAAATTGCAATGTTATGCTGTAACTATTAGCTTTCTTTTATTTTGAGCTGGTTTCCTACCTCCCTCCTTGAACAGGTGCTGAGCTAGTGCAAGTGAATGGATTTCATTACCCAGCCAATAAACAGTCCCACACACTCCACAGTACATCCAAAGCAAATACATTATAATGCCAAAGTCCATTCATTTACGATAGCTTAGCACCAAGAAGCTTGGCAGCCACAAGGACTGGATGAAATGTCTCCACTAACAGATATCAATCAGGCTTACTTGGAAATGAGGTCCTATGTCCAAAATTCTGAACCTTGCCTTTAACTGAAAAATTGAATACTCTGATAAAAATAGTTTTTTTCAGTGTGCATGTAACTGTGCTCAAAGATTAAGAGATGGTGTGAGAGATTAGAACCACTTTGTTGTGAGCGGGTACAGATGAGCCATCTCTCTGGAGTTCCCCTGTCACAGACAAAATCATTGGTGATTGGTGGACGGTAAAAGTCTCTCCTTGTGTTATCATCAGTACTGTTATTGTTGCTGTTTCATTAAGTCTAGTGGTGTAGCATCATAGTTTTAGCAATACATACGTGTACACAGACACATACTAATATATGTTGTACACACTACGGATATACATTTTAGTCCGAACAGATAGAGTAAAATGGCAGACAGCATGGAGCTAAGGCACATGTCTCTACTGTTGTGTAAGTTTTTTCATCCCATCTCTGTGTGTGTGTGTGTGTGTGTGTGTGTGTGTGTGTGTGTGTGTGTGTGTGTGTGTGTGTGTGCGTGCACGCTTGTGAGGACCAAGTGTGTGGTCCTCAAAAATGTGTCCTTTCCTTTTTTTATTTTTATTTTTATTTAACCTTTATTTAACCAGGAAGTCCCATTGAGTTAGAGTAACTCTTCTTCCAGGGAGACCTGGCCTCTTTCTTTCCTTATGAGTCTGTTAATATTCCACATTTGTAATTTGCACTTGTTTTTCTCTTCACTGGCATACACCAACAGTTCTGAGTTTGTCCATAATCGTCTCTTCACAAACAGAGGGTGAGTAAGGATGTGAGTAATACTCACAGTAAATATAGGCCCAGTTTCCCATAAATGTTCCACATTGGGTACGGTAGGCTGTATGTTTTGCTCTAATAGTGTACATATGTAAAGTGATGAATATATTGTGAAATTGAAATTGGATATTTGCCTCAACAGTATGAATATACAGTATGTATCCAGGTCTTAATGTGAGTCAGAATAATGTAAACAAGAAGATCCTTGTCTGTTACTCCAAGTAAAAGATGTATGGCATGAAAGTATTAAAACACGAAACCGTGAGCAATTCTACATCGGTATAGTGTGTGTGTGTGTGTGTGTGTGTGTGTGTGTGTCTGATGTATAAACAGCTGCTCTGTTAGTCGTCAATGATCACCATTTCACGTATAATATACTCTACAGACACTAATAGCTTCATACTCTCTCACTGGAGTTCACAGTCTCTTATTGGAGTTCAGATGACCCTAGAGAAAGGATAAGAAAATACACAGGTGTGACAGAATAGTTGTATTTCCTTTGTGCTGTATTTTGAATTTTAGTGTTCTGAATATTAGTATTTGTGCTGTTGTGGGAGGACAGCAACGATGACACCTCCCTGAAGTGGATTTCTGTATGTTGGGATGTCTTAGATTGTTACCACTTGGTTGGAACTGGTGAGAGGAGTTGGATTTGCTTAAAAGGTTGATGATACAATTAGATTAGATTTCACGCATTAGCCTGCTTGAATTCAAAATATTTTTAGTTCTTTTTAGGTATTCGTTCGTATTTCTTTACAGTACATGGTTACAGCACCAATTTGTTTTTAAAGAACTCAGCCCACATTGCTAATGTAATACAGAAATTACTATGAGAACAGACAATGACATCAATGAATTTGATATTGTACAGTGCTAAAAGCTGAACTCCCAGTGCTTGCATGTACCCTGAATGAACTCAGACAAATGAAACTACCATATTAATGTACAATACTCTTTTTCTTTGTGCAGAGCTGAAAGCTGTTGTAACGCCAATGTCCTTGACAGACATTTTCAGGGGTCAGACACTCTCCCTCAGTTGTGAC
This sequence comes from Sardinella longiceps, assembly GCA_027497455.2. Taxonomy (NCBI): domain Eukaryota; kingdom Metazoa; phylum Chordata; class Actinopteri; order Clupeiformes; family Clupeidae; genus Sardinella; species Sardinella longiceps. Next base: position 26,511,102 of record JAODXP020000028.1, on the reverse strand, counting down.
ATAGGCCTACAGAAAGAGAGACAGAAGGACTGGAGATACACCTGGTTTAAGGATAGAATCAGACTTAACACTGAGAGTTCAATCTACACAGTTCAAATGACTAGTTCCTCGCACAGTGGAGACTATAGCTGCAGAGGAACGCACAGAAGAGACCTACTGTCATCAAAGATGAGCAATTTTGTCAAAGTGACTGTATCCGGTGAGTCAGTATATTAAAGGACATAGAATGAGTATGATTTACCCTTTAGTTCATAGTGAACTAATAGATCATTTGATTTTGACTGGTACGCTTGTAGAATAACTAGATCTACGCCCAGTCATAATCCCAGTATGGAAAAAAAGGAGTCACTTAAAGAGAACCTATGCAGAATCCGGTGGCGTCATCCAGTAAGCTAACAACCAAACAAAGCAGTTATTAAGCGTTTCTGCCAATAATCCTCCATTTAGAATTGCATAGTCAATGGTGATCGCCGCTAACAAAATGTATCGACAGTTGAATGCGCTGAGAAGTCACAAATCGCGTTGTAATTCAAACAGTAAACTCTGGCTAAGTCACGTGACCTAGCTTGCTTGCTAACCAAAACTTACGATAGCCGGGACGCGCTCCCTGATCTTGCATAGGCGGTATCTGCCTCGAGGAGGGTCGGACAATCTCGTGAAGGGGCTCGTTTTACTCCGGAACATGTCATTTATCAAGTCTAGTGAGTTCTAGGCAATTTACATAAAGGTGTAATGAATAGGAAACGTCGAAATTTTACCTAAAAGTTGCATGTGGTGGCTTTAAGCCAAGGCATGTGTTGTTGGGCTCTGCATGTTTAATTGTTTTATAATTAAAAACATCACAACAAATAGATCAGAAACACACGTATTAAACACATTCAGATGTTGCAGAATAGAAGCATTATTGCAATAATTAGATTTTGATTTTTAATGTCATCACTGTGCTCTATGCAGCTGCTAATGTAATCCTGCAAAGTCCTGTCCATCCTGTGACTGAGGGAGATCCTCTGACTCTGCGCTGCAGATATCGCTACCAGCCATCAAACATCAGTGCTGACTTCTATAAAGATGGGACACTCCTCCAGACCTCCACCACAGGAGAGATGACCATCCCTGCAGTCTCAAAGTCACATGAAGGCCTCTACAAGTGCAACAACACAGAGATGGGAGAGACACGAGAGAGCTGGATTGCAATCAAAGGTAATTCCTACTGTACATAACAATACAATTCCTATTTTTTTTACACAATATGATTGATATGAATAACAGGTTTTTAATTTCAGCCTCTAATTTGGAATCCATCAAACTACAAGCATATATAGTAACTGGACTAGTCATCATAATGGCCATGGTTAGACTATTGGTTTGGCTGTGTTGCTTCATGAAGCCGCAAGGTAAAAAACACTTTGGTACTGGTACAGTATTTTGGGTACATTTTTCTTACACAGAAAATCAGGAGTATTGAACTGTTGCCTCTTTGCCTCTTGATCCAAAACAGGACCTGTCACACAAATATTGAAGTGGTACGTTTGCTGATTTTAACCTGAATGTATCTAAATTAACTGTACAAATTACGTTATGCCAGTATTTTTGATTCTAAAAGTGATTCTAGCATAGGATGCCTATACACACGTTACAGCAATCCCTGTCTGTCTGCCCCTAGTGGTCAGAAAAGTCAAAACAACCATCAGAATCCAAGCATGAGCCAAACTGAAGGAAGCAATGGGGACGAGTCACAATATGTGACTATGAAAAGAGGTACCATGTAATCTCCATTTGTACATCACAGTATACTATTCTTGCATGCATAAGCTATAATAATTATGTATACTCTGCCAGTTGTAGGTGCAAGACCAGTCCAAAATGTCAACCAAGAGTGCATGTCTCATCAGAAAAGTGAGTCTATCTAAATGTTAATGATACTTCTTCTAATGATACATCCAACAATAGGCTTGATGAAAAAAGATATTGTGCATTGTGTATATTAAGAGTTGTTATAATTGCTAAGCAAAATATAGTATAGGAGAAAACTATTCTTTTCTATCGACAGACACCAAATCTGAGTATGAAGATATGGCTTCTTTTAAAGCAAGATCAGAAGTCGTGAGAAGTCTGCATCAAAGCTTACAACTTTCATCTCCATGATGCTGCTTGCACCTTGCCTCGTTGCACCTTGTTGTAACTCAATACTATCGCTCTCCAGCAACATGCATACCTCAAGGACTCTTAAAACACTGACAGTCTAGAATGTATGCTCATAGTGTCTATGTTTGTTGCTTGTTGTGTTACCGTCTACTGTTAGCGATATCTCTTATCATGCCTGATATCTTGATATAAATTGCACTTTATGTTCAAGTGAGTTGTGAGTCTTAATACAGTTATATACCTTAGTTGTATGTCGGTTATTAACTTGTGCACATTTGGAGTTAGATAGACGCAATTTCAGTCTGATTGCAATTTACTGTTGTAGAGCTTGATTGACAATAAAGTTCGCTTTTACTTTGACTTTTGATCTGATCCAAACCAAACCTTACTCTATACAGTTGGGATGACCTAGAAAAGTTTTACATCTTCTTGCACTTTGCAAATACTAACTGTATACTACATGTAACTGTTGAAAGTTTTACACATACAATGCATTAAAGAAATAAGCAAATATATAACATATTATGTTACTGTAAGATGTTGATGAGGGTAAAGTAAAGTTCTAAGTAAAGATGTTAATTTTTTGCGGTCTTTGGTATTTTTGCCCTCAATGGTGCCTTCCAGGCTGCACTGCATTCAAGGCACTACTCCGCTCAGAGGGTTAGGAAGAGGGTTGAGGGGGTTAGGGTTAGAAATAGGGCAAGGGTAGTGCCTTTTAGGCTGTGCTGCCTGGAAGGTGCCGTTGTGGGCAAAAAACACCATTGAGCATTTTTTGCAGCTAGTGTGCAATGTCTGAAATGTTCATCCTATCTTAGACCACAGTGTTATAGCATGCTTCTGCACTGCATAAAGGTTGACTACTGGACCACTCTCATGTGATTATGGTTCCATGAAGTGGCTAATCTAGAAATATCTTGCTCGGCATATCTACCATCTTTGACTACCCTACTGCATTTTTGAGGAGCCAACACACAAGAACGTTCATGCTGAATCCTGAATCTTATGTCTAACCATCACTATAGTTTTGAGCTGCATAGTTTATGCCTTCTCTGATTAAGCAACTATGGTTATCCATCAGAGTAAGCAAAGACAAAAGTTAGCATGAAAAAAGTGTGGGGTATGAGGGTACATCTGTATGTGTATTTGAGTATTGAACAGCCTGAACTTTACACCTTGAGAAAAAAAAATATATGTTGGCGTGACAGACAGCTAAGAGGAAACATATCTATTAATAGTTTACCATTATGTGCGGTACAGAAGATAACTTCTCAGAAACACACAGAAAGTACAACATGGACCACAGTAAAGGATTGCTGCTCATTTGTAAGTGCATTTATCTAACACACTTTTACAAAAAGATTGGAACACTGTAAAATCAGATAAAAAAATGAATTTGTGCTAGCCCAGCTAAAAAGGACAACATCCTAAGAGTTGAAATATATATTATTGTCTTGGAAATGCATGTTTGTATTCTGAATAGACGGGATGGCTGCATGGTCTTTCAAAACATACTATGGGGCCTTCTCTCAAATGCAAACTACCATACCCCTCAACTTCATAGATTAATGTCCAGCCACACAATGGAGGTATGTTGCATGCACTTGTAATTCACTGCTTCAATGATCTCTCTTTCTCTTATAGCCCTGGCTTCATTAGTCATTTCTAAAGAGACATTAGGTAAGCACCGACTACTCTGTTGTGTTTACTTATATTATGTATTATATTTTATATATGTTTACAATATCACCTGAACGTAGAAACAAAATGTTTCCTAAGTAACTGTTGTTACTGACTGTTTGACTTCACCTGCTACAGATTACCCTGCAGCTACAGTGGTGGTAGTGTCTCCTCAGCCACCTTTCTACTCTGGACAGAGAGTCACTTTGAGGTGTGACATTGAAAAATTTACAGATTGGTTTCCGTATACCTGGTACCAGAATGAAACTGAAATTCCCAATGAGAACAGCAAAAGCATCACAATGACACTTCCCCAGCAGTCCGGCCATTTACTATATGATTGCTTTGGACGGAGGAAAGATCCTCCATGGACATCCTTAAGGAGCAGGTTTTTTACAGTTGCATACAATGGTAAGTGACTATTCAGTATTATTTTTGACCAAAAGGTGCTATGTGAAAAAACAAAAGAAGATGATTTACTAGTTATTGCTCTGATTGGTTGCAGCCAGAGCCATGGTTGTAGCACTATCCTGTTGCTTGCTGAGACAGTTTGAAAGATAATGCAGTTCTTTATAACGTTATATATACTACAGTATATGCTGAGCCCCTTTTCTGGAATGTCTAGGATGACATAGAATCATGGACACCAAAATTTTGACGATTTGTCCTGTCTCAGATATTTGGCTAATTTGGAATCCCCCCTAAATGTTTATTTTTAAATGTGTGCTGCTCACCCAGTGGTTAGTGGTAGCCCTTGATGTTCCAAAACAATTACCGAAGCAAAATACAGTTCCTATCCAGTTTAATTGGGCTTTTTGTTGTCCTAGTTGGTTTTACTTAAAATAGTTCCACAATGTTCAAACTACCATGTAAAAAACGTGACAGAAACTGTATTCACTGCAATAATTGTTTTGGAACATCAATGGACACCAGTATCCACTTGGTGGCTACTTGGTGATTACTTGGTCACGTGGTGGTAGTCTAAAAGTCACATGAAGGCCTACATAGTCCTTTTTCAATTGCATGGTACCAGCTTTGTTCGGTTCAGCACGCTTCTTTTGCTTTTCAACTGGTAAAAATCTGGTACAGGTACCATTTTTTGCACCACCTTTGGCTGAGGTACCAAGCGTACTGAACTGGTACTATACTATGACGTCTGGATATTGCTGTTACTTGAGTGGTCGTTATTATTACTTATTACACGGCTCTTAATAATGCTGTGGAATGCTCCATTCACTTCAATGGGACTCTCCAACGTTCTACCGGTCTGATAATTTTTAATAACGGACCGTTGCTAAGTATAACAGACCACTGTCAAGCAAAAGTGAAACAGAACGTGGCCTTAACCAATCAGCTGATCTGTAACAGTTAACAGAATGCCTATTTTCTGTGGACGGTATTAGCCATCTTAATCATTAAATTAACCATTAAAGCAGTGATAAACAAGGTCGGATGTTAATAATATCTACAGTAGGTAGCCGTGTAATAAACGGCTAACACGTCGGGATGCGTTGCATTACTCTGCCGGGAGATATGCCACGTTATCTCCCTTCAGAACGCCATCTCTTCTCTGATTGGCTGCTAGGTGACCATTATTTCCAGATAACTGGCTACTTTGGAAGTAGATCCAAAAATAACTCATCTAATAACTGATTACCGTTCTATATGAATGCCTTTCAGAATGGTAACTATAACAACAATAAGCAGCCTTGTAGATCTACTTTCAACTGAAAGTAGTATCCAAACCGAACAGGTTAGCTTCTTTTAAATTTGAGTTGCATGTTTCTTTTACGTTTTATACGCTTCTTCAAATATACGAGAGATAGGTAGATACGGGAGATAAGCGGGATAACGACCTCCGAGGTGACCAGTCATTCATTGATAATTGGCTTGGCGGAATAACTTCGTCTCCGCGCTGCGTGCATCGCCGAAATTCTAGATTCCACCTCGCCAATTATCAATGAATAACTGGACACCTCGTCGGCCGTTATCCCTTACATAATGACCGCCTCACCGAACGTTATCCCTTACTAGCGTCATAATGCTAACATTCTAAACAAGCTCTTTGTTGCGAGTTCAGCAGTTAACTAGCAGTGTTAGCACGACAGGATTGATGGCAAGGGGAATAATGTCATCTCCCCAAAAAGGTGTCTTCCGTGGCAAACGGCCACTTACCAAGATGAAACAAAAAAAAAAAAAACGTTTTATTTCATTCACTGTAGTGAATGTTATTGATCTTTTCACGTGGGTGAGGCTGCTGTGGTTTACTCCACTGTTGCTATATTTACTTTACTTACTTAGGCCTGTAAATTCCTTTCGGAACATAGGCCATTGATGAAGAGTTTCCACCCTCGAGTCGTCTGTCTTGGGCCATTTTCTCCAGCTGTTTCCACGACAGTCCCCTCTTCTTCACATCCTGCTCTGTGCTCCTTCTCCAGTTGTTCTTGGGTCTCCCTCTGCTTCTCTTGCCTTGTGGGTTCCATGTTAATGCTTGTTTTGTTACTGTTGCTATAGCAACCAGTTTCATTGAACAGTACTTTTATCCAGTGGAAAATGAAACATACTGTACCAAACCGTTGTGTGTCGAACCGTGTTGAGCTGGTACCAGTCAATCGAAAAGTGGCTTATAAGTGTTAACAGTACTGAGAGAGGAGAGAACTGGATTGCAATTACAGGTTATTCAATACAATTTCTATTTTTTACATAATATAAATGACATGAATAGCCTAACATGTTTTTAATTTCAGTCTCTAATTCTGAATCCATCAAACTGCGGACATATATGGTAACTGGACTGGTCATCATAATGGCCTTGGTTAGACTATTGGTTTGGCTGTGTTGCTTCATGAAGCCGCAAGGTAACAGCACTTTTGGTACAGTACTTTGATACAGTTATCCTACACAGAAAATCAAGAGTACTGAACTTTTGCCTCTCTACCTCTTGTTCCAAAACAGGACCTGTCACAAAAATATTAATGTGGTATGTTTGCCTTTTTTAAAACCATAAATCTATCTAGTGTAAATAAACTGTACAAATAATAATTAGTTATGCCATTATATGCCCATAATACGAATGTTCATCCGTATCCATGGTCTGGGAACGGTCCTCCGGGGCGTGTTTACATCGGTAGAGAGTCTACCGGCCAATAAGCGAAGCTGATTAGACGAGCTGCCCAATCGTTTCAAACCAGAAGTGAATGCCCTCCCCTCCGCAGTATAATCGCGTCAGGTTAAAGAACCTCCAGACCATGAATACGGATGAACAGCAGTATTATGGTCGTGCTATGTAAGGTTAATTATATTTGCTTATAAAAGTATTTCTAGCAAAGGATGCCCATACACATAAGTTACAGCAATCCCTGTCTGTCTGCCCCCAGTGGTCAACGAAATCAAAACACCAGTCAGAATCCAAGCATGAGCCAACCTGAAGGAAGCAATGGGGACGACACAGACGACACACAGTCACAATATATGACTATGAAAAGAGGTACCATCTCCTTACATGTATCACAGTAGCTAATCTTTCATGTGAAATATAATAATAATAATAATAATAATAATAATAATAAAAAAAAATAATAATAATAATAATTGTATATTCTTCCAGTTGTAGGTGCAAGACCAGTCCAAAATGTCAACCAAGAGTGCATGTCTCAGCAGAATAGTGAGTCTATGCTTATGATACTTTTTTGTCACTTATTAATGACAATCCCTAGCTCTATTGGTTAAGGTCACATGGAGGCAATAAGAATGGAAAAATTCTGTACAGTATAGACCAAATTTGAGAACTTGCACCTAAGACTAAGTAAATGGTAGCTTGATATGATCCTCCACTTTCACATCGTTTCACTTCATTGAAAGCATCTGAAAGATCTCCACTGGCAATCGTTTCCTCTCTAGAGGGCGCTATGTGCTTTGCAATGTTTTGAAAAATTTTGCTACAGTTAGTTTAAAACGCTTATAAAATGTTTTTGTTATCTTAACTCGAGGTTAGTGATGTCCGGGCACAATATCATGGCTTCAGTTTCTGAATTTGGCTCTGTGTCGGACACCGATCTGTGTCGGTGAAAACGAAAGTCAATCGTACTCTCCCTGACTGACAGGAGGAACGAAATGAAATGAGCAGAGCCAGCAGGCGGCGTTCGCCTGGCTAAGTAAATGGGGCGAGCTTGGGACCCTGACATTAGTTAACCAAGCATGCTAGCTAAAATCGTCGCCATTTTATGATGCCAGGTCTTTCTTACCAGCTTCACATTACAGTAATTACAGTATTTCTTTCCATATCAGGAGTTGTTATAACTACTGAACAAAATACAGTATTGGAGAAAATGTTTCTTTTATCAACAGACGACACATCTGTGTATGTAGATATGGCCTCTTTCAAAGCAAGACCAGAAGTCCAGAGAATTGGATATTGACCATCTTTCTAGGCACGGCTTGAAATTGGACTTAAAATATAGTCAAATAATTTATTTATTTTTTAACATTCTGTTCATGAAGCATATTCACTGTAGGCCTACTGTTAGTCTTAATGAGTTAAAAAAAAAAACATGACATTTCATATTTTATATTGCCTTTGCCACTGATTTCAGTATTTGCATCACAGCTATTTTCTCAATAAAACATTTTTTTTTGAAGAAATTCTTCTTTTGATTGATTTGATATTTTCAATGTTTTGTATGTCAAGGATGTGTAAAACTGTGTGATCTACGTGGAAATTTGGGAAATAGTAAATTTGGTTTTGGTCAGGGAAAAATCTGGGGCTAACTTTTGTCTGATGCCTTCTTATTTTCGAAATATACTGTCTAGAAACTAGCCAAATTTGCTCAACTCAACTAGTGAACAAAAGGACAAAAAACAGACAAATATGCTTGAATATAGGACAATAACACTAAAGTCAAGTCATTTCCAATTCCAAAGTTCCAATGTCAAGTCTGCAGGTCTGCAAGTCATGTGATCTAGCGCCACCAGAGGGTCAAATCTAGAGCTGCATTCTTGAATGTAACTTTGATTCCCAATTTTAAAAATGATTTTGCCGTTTTATTGAAAGTGATGCTGAAAAGATTGTTCCGACCATTGACATTTCAAAATCCAAAACATTCAGGCAGCCATGAAATGGTGTGAAGAATTGATGATCTGACCCAAACCAATGTCTTACTTGCTCAATGGTGTTTTTAGCTCCCCAACGGCACCTTCCAGGCAGCACAGCCTAAAAGGCACTACCCTTACCCTATTCCTAACCCTAACCCCCTCAACCCTCATCCTAATCCTAAACTGAGTGGAGTAGTGCCTTGAAGACAGCACTGCCTGGAAGGCACCGTTGAGGGCAAAAAATACCAAAGACCGTCTTGTCTTGCTCCCGCTCTAGACTTTTGGTGAGGACCTAGAAAAGTTTTGCATCATCTTGCATTTTACAAAAAACTGTTGAAGGTTTTGCACAGACAACGTGATAACTAATCTTCTGTCGAGAACCCCAAGGATAATCAATGAGACAACTTTAACGGCATTTGACAATAATGGCAAAATTGGAAATCCTCAAAAAAAAAAAAAAAAAAAATTAGGATTTAGGCTTTTAGGAACTAAGCAAAGACGTTAGGATGTTGATCAGGGGTTTTTAAAAAGGTTGATATGTCCCAACCTCATGCGAGTCGGCCTATAGCTTGAATGATGCACAGTAAGATGATTATTTTCTGCTCTTTAGAATAATAAAGTTGAGCAGTAGAAGAAGCCTCTTCGCACTCTTCAAAAATTACCTCAAAAAGTAGTTATTATCTAAGTGACAATTCTGGACAGAATATACAGCAATCCTAACAAATCCACATCAACATGTAAATTAAACATAAAAATGACTTGACTCGACTTGACTTGAATTCAATTTCTTAAAACTGGAATAACAACACAAATATTTTTTAGATTTTCACTTTTTTGTAGTGTACCATGTCTGAAATGTACTATTGCACAGAAAAATAAAGCCTTTAAATATCCATTTTTGGGTTCTATCTTCAGTGTTATAGAGTAAGTCCCTGCACTGCAAAAACGTTGACTACTGGAACTCTAATGTGATGGTGACATATCTTGCTCTGCATATCTACTATCTTCAACAACACTTTTATATTGCTTGCCATTCACTTGGACCTCACTGTAGTTTATTTTTGAGTAGCCAAAACACAAGAACATTCATGCTTGATCCTGAATCTGCTGTCTAACCATGACCATGGTGTTTCCTGCTCTGATTAAGCAATTAACCAATGGATGGTTGAGTAAGCAATGACGGAAAGTTCGCATGAAGTTGGTGAGAGCATCTGACAATTACATGTGTATTTGAGTATAGCACCCTTGCAACGAAGAACCATATTTGTCCATATTTCAAAATTAAGAATACAAACATTTTAACACAAATAAAATGGTATTAAACCAGTCTGAAATGAATATCTAATTAAGCGATTTTTGTTTCAGACTGGCTTACTTCCATTTTATATGTGTTAAAATATTTGTATCAAAAAGTTTGAGAAATGGACTTATGGTTTTTCGTTGCAAGGCCTCTATTGACCACCCTGAGTTTATACCTTGAGAAAAAAAGGCTGTTGTGACAGACAGCAAAGAGGAAACTGTCATTGGACATATCTATTTATAGTTTACCAATAGCGGTGTTACGGAAGATAGCTACTCAGAAACACGCAGAAAGTACAACATGGACCACAGGCAAGCATTGCTGCTCATTTGTAAGTGCATTTATACACATTTACAAAAAGATTGGAAATACTGTAAAGTGTAAAAAACTGTAAAGTTTAAACAAATATTGTCTGAAAAATGTATGTTTGAATTTTGAATTTAATGGTTAAGAATAGACAGGATGGCTGCATGGTCTTTCAAAACATACTATTGAGCATTCTGTCATGTGCAAGCTGTCCTCAACAGAGCATTGTCCAGCTACACCTTGGAAGTATATTTGTTGCATGCACTTGTAGTTCACTGCTTCAATGATCTCTCTTTCTCTTATAGCCCTGGGTTCATTAGTCATTTCTAAAGATACATTAGGTGAGAACAGAACATGCTCTGTTGTGTGTGTGTGTATATAATGTATATGTTTATATATAATTACACAGTAATATATTTTACATATATAATTGTATTTTAGAAACCCAATGTTTTAATGGCGACTATATGTGAAGAATGACATCTGTTGTTACTACTTGTTTGACCTCACCTGCTACAGATTACCCTGCAGCTATAGTGGTGGTAGTGTCTCCTCAGCCTCCTTTCTACCTTGGGCAGAGAGTCACTTTGAGGTGTGACATTGAAAAATTCACAGATTGGTATTACACCTGGTCCCAAAATAGAACTGAAATTCCCAATGAGAACAGCAAAAGCATCACAGTGATACTTCCACAGAAGTCTGGCTATTTACTGTTTGATTGCTTTGGACGGAGGAAAGATCCTCCAGGGGTATCATTAAGAAGCAGGTCTTATACAGTTGCATACAGTGGTGAGTGACCATTCAGATTATTTTTGACCAAAGGGTGTGTTTTACTGTTCAAGTAAAACACATGCATGCTATATCTTGCCCTGTCGTATTTGACTTTAAGAACATGTAGCTTATCCATAAATGTTAAAATGCATGATGTTCTTGTGAAGAACAAAGCAAGTTGATTCACTGATTCAATCCTTTTGAAGCCCACTGACTATAACGGAGGAATGTTATATTTTTGTGGTGGGATTACACCAAATATACTAAAATGCATGTGTGTTGGCATTACAGGGAATGAAAACAATCCAGTAGTTGAAAAACCTACCCCTGCCATCGGAGACCAAATCTACTACACACACTATAACAATGTCACCAGTAAGATTTTCTGCTTGTTTTTGCAAACCAGTTCTAGTTCTTTCTGCTATTACACCAGGAAACAAATTAGAATATGGGTGAAACAGAATTCACATACTGTATTAACTCATCGTCTTATCGTGGTCACAAGCACCACATTCTAGATTCATTCTGCTCGTCCCTGTGGGCATTGCTGTTGGTCTGGTGATCGTGTTTGTTCTCATCATAAGTCTAATTGTGCTCTACTGCTTCAAAAAGCCGAAAGGTACTTCCAATATGCAGCTACATTTTAGGAAAACCAAGCTGAGTTATGGTAAATGAATATTGAGATTGAATGTGGATTGTTTGGTTGCAGGTGCCTTGGCAGGTCACGATAAACAAACAAAAGAAATGTAAGTGCACATTCTGCAAATAAATGTTTGTTGCATTGTGATGAACAGCCGCCTGTCTCCTTTCATTTCACATGTGGGACTCTTCATTCCGTATATGTTGTTTTTAAGTTAGCTAACTAAATGCATTAACATTAGGACTATAACTAGCACTAGCCTTTGATTATTTTAGATATTTGGACTCGATTAGCTTTTATCAAACAAATGTGCAAATTAGCCTGGCTTTGCCTTCCTACATAGTCCACTCAATAATCATCTCTCTCCACGACTCCATCTGACCCGGGAGTTGTGAGAGATTACGTCGGGTTTGTAGGGTGGAAAGTTTATTTTTTGTACTGCATTTGCATTCAATATTTTTATTATACTGTTTCTCATAGTGTAAATTGTGTAAATCTGTGTCTTTCTCTAGTGACCAACAGCAGAGCAGTACCATTTACTCTGAAAGGGATTGGCCCGTGTCAGATTATGTGACAATGGAAAGAGGTCAGGACTTGTTGACCTATAAATAGTCACTGTTTTTTCTAGTACTGTTAGACTGTTAATAACTGTTTATATGATTGTCTTGTTGCAGGTTCTGAAAATTTGTATGAAAACATGAAGTCAAGCATGAATCTACAAGAAAGTATGTTACTATTTATATGCGTTTTTTTTATGACTAATTTATATCAGATAAAGGGACTATGATGACAAGACGATGGTAAAGGATAGCGTACCATGAATCATGTTGAATGCCACTGAGATGAAGGCATAACTGTGAACCTTTTTATTAATGTGAATTCAGTTGTTTCCCTATATGGAACAATGCCACTTGACTGTTGCTACATGCCTCACATCGATATGTACATAGAGTGAAATAGAAGCAAGGCAACTAAAAAATGCGAGCTCTCAAAGTTTTGACGTTTTCAACATTGGGTATTTGCCTAGCTGCCAGTCCTATACTCAGCAGTTGCTATGCCCCTCCATTCCGATATGTGCAAAGTACAAGATGAAAATAAAGTGAGGCGACTAAAAAGTGCAAGCACTCAAAGTTAAAAATAGTTAATCTTTTGAAGTTGTGTTTTCTTCAACAATGCCACTAGTTATTAGCCTGGCGAATGCCAAGCTAAAAATAAGCGCGCAAAGGAGCATGGGAACACCCAGGCTAACTAGTTATAGCAGTTTAGCCAAAACTATGCTGTCTTAGCAACAAGCTGTTTCAATCTTGCATGTTTTTGAGTCGCACACTACTAAATCTCACATATCCCATAAATTTCACATATCTAGGCAATGAAGATGACTATGAGAATGTTATGGCTTCTTCAAATCCTGAAGTACGAGCACGAGTGGAACTTCTGAAAAAGATGCTGGCTGGCAACTGAGAGTGAGTGTGGCCTTCTGAATCTGAAGCAGATACTGAACAACCATGAGACAGACCGTACATCTGTAGCCTATCTGATGTCAAGTTGATGAATTGTTGCTGTGACATTTTCCTTTCTTATATTTGAGATGGAAGCTTTTAAAAGCAATAAAGTGATTTTCAGAAAACTTTTTGGAACATTCAGAGAAAATTTGCCTTTGATTTATCCGTTTTAAAACACCCAGAGCCTGTGGCTCTGTAGCCTGGTCATAAGCCCCTGGCTCGAGGCCTACACTTCTCCAGCCAATCAGCAAACTGAAAGAATGAAATAGGCTATCAGCCAAGCGCTAATCCAATCATTTTGAATTGAAACATCTTCAGCAAGCAATCATTTCTCATTAGCCAAAATCCCAGCCCTGTATACGAAGAGAAGCGAAGACAGAGGCCGAGGGGCTGGATATGACCAGGTTATCTCCCTTCAGAACGCCATTCTCTTCTCTGATTGGCTGCTAGGTGGCCATTATTTCCAGATAACTGGCTACTTTGGAAGTAGTTCCAAAAAATAACTCATCTAATAACTGATTATCATTCCATATGAATGCCTCTCAGAATGGTAACTATAACAACAATAAGCAGCCTTGTAGATCTACTTTCAACTGAAAGTAGTACCCAAACCGAACAGGTTAGCTTCTTTTAAATTTGAGTTGCATATTTCTTTTACGTTGTATACGCTTCTTCAAATATATGAGAGATAGATAGATACGGGAGATAAGCGTATTATTAAGTTATTCATTTATAATTGGCTTTGCGGAATAACTCCGTCTCCGCGCTGCGCGCGTCACCGGAGATCTAGATTCCCCCTTGCCAATTTTAAATGAATAACTGGACACCTCGTCGGCCGTTATCCCTTACCTAGCGGCTCTGTGAACTGGAATCTAAATTTTGCAATGAGCATTGCTATGTCAATCACATTATGTGTAACGTGATCTAATTAAAATAAATAGATTAAACTTGATGCACAATGCTGTTGGGTTTCTGAAACACTATTCATACAAAAGTGAAGAACCTTTTCTACATTCTATATATTTGGGGCCGGGATTTACTTGCTGTTAGACCATGCAGAAGCGCATTAGCGCATGTGCTTAAAACTTGTCGCAGCATTATGCAGTCCAGCACAAGATCATGGAAGTCTTCACTTGAGACACCGTAATGCTAGATCCAAAAATCCCCAGGGTTGTGGTCTTTGTGGTTGTGGTCTGTCTTATTCGGCCCTGTATTTTTGTCAGTACATCTTGTGGACGCTTCATGTTTACTTGCGTGCACGACCGCTGCATGAAATGAAAAAAATAAGCATCCCATCCATGAGGCATGTACTTGTGCTTTGTCTGCAGCAAGTAAATTCCAGCCCTTACTGGTTTATTTTCAGTACAATTTAATCAGTACAACTTCATAATTCAGCACTGTGGCAAACTTACTCATTTTCAATTTCCCTAGAGTTGATCAATAGTGATGATATATGAAAACCTGAAGTTAAAAAAACTGCCCTCAGATTTAGACAATGGCTGAATGAACTTAGAAAAGGGGAAACTCAAATGTTTAACTTTAAAGTGGGTGGAAAATTTGTCATGGTGACATATTCCTTTAGCACCGGCAAATTAACATTAACCCAAGTCCCTTCTGGCACAAAAGGGGTCTTTGTTGTTTTTTTTTGATGGGCCTATGAATGTTAGTGAGGGCACAGGAGGTATCAAAGGAAATAAACATGCACTCAAAATAGCTGCATTTGCTCGCTGGAGGAGCAGCTTCATACAAAATAACCAGAGCAACTGTCACATCCTGTTTAAAAGGGGTCTTGGTTACTGTAGAAGATGGCTTGTCTTTTAAGGTCAATAAATGAAATCATTCTTGGTTGATGAATTACTACATACTGTATGAGGAAAATTGTAGGATTTTTTTTACATGTCATGGTGTTGTAACCATTTGGGTTAGGTTAAGCCAACACTTTAGAAAAAAACAGCCAAAGTCACCAACTTCATGATTGTCGAAAAGTTTTTGATTTGTGTTTTGTCAATGCAACAAACATTTTGTTTTACTGTTGCATGTCAGATCTATAACCAAACTGCTGTGTGATTGAGAGGCTGTGTTTGAGCAATTCATCTGCATTAAAGAGGTTGACATGGGGGGAAAAGAGTATGTGACGGGGGATGCAGCACCAGACAAAAGAGGTGTGAAATGAAACTGAGCTTTCTGCAAACGTTTCTGCACTCGCAGTGATGGTAGCATAGCAACACTAAATAACTTAGACCTGCATTCCATACTAAAGATAGACCCCAGTAACAAAAAGTATGAGAACAAAAGAAATGACAGAACATGTTAAAAACGTACAAAAAATTGTATGCATGCAATAATACACATAATGTATACAAACCCAGAAAGCAGATAAATCTGATACATAAAAGTATACAGCAATACACAATACTCTATGCGCACACAAACACAATCACATCTATTTATAGTGGAATCACATGGGGTACACTGACAAAAACTCTGTAACTCGGAGAAAGGGGAGAGAGACAAAGACAGAAGACAGTATGGGACCCAGTCAAGTATTTCTGCTAACATGTAAGTACAGCACAACTATCTATCTATTTATTTGTCTATCTATCTACAGTATAAGGTGGAATAAGGTAATTAGGTAGTTTAATTTTTTCTACACTTTTAAAGAAAAATTTCAACACTTTATCCTATGTACAGTCTTTATACCTTTAGAATTCAAAATTTTGACTCCGTTATGCAGAGCTTCAAAAATCAGCTATTGCAAGGCCCTTACAGAGATGCTCCATGGGGGTCTTCTCTAAGCTAACAAGGCTTAATAGCCACTTCTCTTAACCAAGGTGTCACTTAGGCCTATTGTATGTCACTTTATTATTAGAGGTGTGGCCTATTATCACTTTATTGGTACTGGAGTAAAGCCACAACAATGGTTATAGATAAAAAGGGTACTTGTTGAATGTCAATGAGATTGAGCCTGAGGAAGATCCCAGTGGAGGATCGAAACGTTGCCGTCAGGGGCGGACTGGGACAAAAATCGGCCCTGGCATTTGGAACAAGACCAGCCCACTATACTGGTCAGACCATTAGAAAATAAGTCTATGATTACAGTTACAGTGAAAATGTATAGTGTGTCAGCCCACCGGGCATTTGCCCTGTGTGCCATATTGCCAGTCCACCCCTGGTTGCCGTTTTGATGTTAAAATAAAGTGTATTTCTGGAGCTTATACCCAGTGTGCGGACCGATCAATCTCATCGTCTACCACTTTTGTCCAGCACCTGGATTATTGTTTCTGTGGATGTGCGCACCTCAACCAAACGTACTTGTTGAATGCACACTCTGTGTGTGTATGTGTGTTTTGTGCCAAGTTGTGTAATAGAGCCAGGTGCATTTCTTTCTCTCTCTCTCTCTCTCTCTCTCTCTCTCTCTCTCTCTCTCTCTCTGTCTCTCTCTCTCTCTCTCTTATTCTCTCTCTCTGTCACAGTTATGAATTTATGTGTCATCACAGAACACACAAAAGGTGAGAGGCGAAAGCTTACTTTTCTTAATGACAGTTGTTCGTAACATTTAAACACCTACTGAATTAATAATAAAAGGTGACTTTAGATTGACATATGTATTCACGTTAACATATATTAGTTCTAGACCCTAAACATGTGCTTGACCCTATAAATCAATACCTTGTCCTACCAATTACCTCAAAATGTGTTGCTCAGTTCCAAATACAGTAATAGAAGAGGAGTATTCTCCCCAGTTATCTATATGTGGCCTCTATGAAGAAAACACTTCTTAATAATGCTCACACAGCTCAATTACTTGATATATTGGCCTACCCACTAGTGCCACTAATGATAGGCATTTCAGACGTAAATTAGGCTACAAAATGTTCTTCCAAGATAAGCACAAAGAAACGTGTCTTAGATGTATAAAGATGTTATAAGATTGATTTCTAAAACATTTATTTATGGTTATCTTGGGATAAGAATTTGTAGCCCATGAGTGTTAGTGTTCCTCGTAGTTTAGACAGTATAAGCCTAGCATACAGTATATCATATCATATATTGTTTTGTTTTCTCTACAGAGTTTCTTTGGGCAGGCCAACTTTTGGGTAGGCCAATGCAACAACAATGCAAAAAAGAAAATGGGATTCGTTTAGATTGCTTGTTTCCTATCCCAAAGCTCTGTCATCCTCATACTAAGCATTGCAACCCATCATTTTAGCAGCAATGCCAAGATTGGCACAAATATATTTGCCTAACATAGTATAGGCTAACAGTAAAATATATGATTTATTAATCACACTGAAATATGTCATGCATCAAACGATTAAAAAAAGAATCTGATTAATCACAAAATTTTGCAATGATCAATTGTGACTAATCACTTTCAATGGCAACTCTTTTCTTCCAGTAAGAACTTGGATGCTAGGGTATGTTGGAACCTTATTTTGCCCTTGAAAGACCCTGATGATAAAAAGCTGGCTTTGAGACAGACGTAAATTGTTTATGATACAAATGCCGTTGGGTGGTCCAGTGATCACAAATACCTTACACCTGTAGTCACATTTTTTTTCTTTTCACATTTTTTTCTTTTCTTTTCTTTTCTTTTTTTTTTTTTTTAATTGATATTTTCTTCACAGAAAAAACAAATCCGGTAATTCGAGGACCTCCACAGCCATGGTTAAAAAAGGAGATTCAGTAACACTCAGCTGTGAGGTTGACTTCAATCCAGGCAGTAGATTCTACTGGTACAAGACTGCCCCCTACAGGCTTGATTTGACATATATCACGTTTGACAGTAGAGGATATTACATAGAGCTACTCTCAGACAACATCCGTGGAGCTCCGGGCTCCTACACTCTCAGCCCTGCTGGTCTTAGACACTCAGGGGTTTATGTGTGCAGAGCAGAGAGAGGAGAGCCAGCCAACCTGAACACTGATTTCAGCCAACCTCGGCCCCTCTGGGTCACAAGTAAGTGTCTAAACAGTGCTTGTATTGCAGTGATCTCTGATATCAGTTGTGCACAGGGTCTTAAAGGAGCTGTGTGTAAGAAATGTATTCCAAATGATCATTAAACGGCCCTGATATGTCACCAGACATGAAGGAATCATGTGCATTTTAAACACTGATATCACTGACAGTTGTAGTCCAGCCAGAATATTTGCATTTGAAAAGCTAAGCTGCAGCCCACAAGTAATGTTTATGTTGTCATTTCAAGTGGTATTTATGTTGTTGTCATTGTCAAGGCCTCATTATGCTTCCGAAAAATATCATGACAAGGTCAGAAATAAAACAAGGATATGTATAGGAGATGCTTTTGAAAGATAGAGACGGATGAAAGCAACAAAATATTTTGAACATGATTGTAGTACCAATTTTGGCCACAATCCTACACACAGCTCCTTTAAAGGGTTCTTTTCATGTCTCTCCTTTGATATTGTTTGTTTCAGGTTTTTCTTCCTCATCCTCTGTAGCTGTCAGTCCAAGCATAAATCAACATTTTTCATCTGAGTCTCTTTCCTTGGGTTGTGAATGGGATGGGAACTCAACAGCATGGAGACTAAGATGGTTCTCCGGTTGGATGGAGCGGGACAAGTGTCCTCATAAATTCATATCCGTAGAGGGATCTAACTGCAGCACCAGATCAGCATCTCGTTCACACAGTGGGGTTTACTGGTGTCAGTCTGAATCTGGAGAGCAGAGTAATCCTGTCAACATCACAGTACATGGTGAGAGGAAGCAGGAATGTTTTAATTCACTTTCAGCATTTGTAATGTATTATTTCGAACATTTGACGTAAATATTGTGAAAATGTGAAATATACACTGTAAACCTAATGCATTCATTTTTTTAATTTTCTCCTAATAGAGTTTTATGCATATGATAATCATTCAATCATTCATCATCAATCTACCAACTTATTCATTGTTCTGCCAACATAAGATTCTATGATGAGTTAACAGTGATGTGATTTCTTTTGTACAGTTAATTTTGACTATGATGTTTATACTGTATGTCTCTGTATACTCTACGGTATATACAAGATATTGGATGATCTTCCTTCCCAACGCCCACATTTGCACATTTCTCTTTAAAAAATACTGTATTATATGTTATGTCCAATATGCACAATATAAAAATGTAATCAGTTAATTTACCTCACTTCATGCACTATAGCTGGTGATGTGATCCTGGAGAGTCCTGTCCATCCTGTGACTGAGGGAGAGCCTCTGACTCTGCGCTGTAGATATCGCTACCAGCCATCAAACATCAGTGCTGACTTCTATAAAGATGGGACACTCCTCCAGACCTCCACCACAGGAGAGATGACCATCCCTGCAGTCTCAAAGTCACATGAAGGCCTCTATAAGTGCAGGATTCCAAATGGAGGAGAGTCACCAGACAGCTGGATCACAGTAAAAGGTAAAATGCAAATACAAAATGTGATACAAACAAAAAGGTAAAATATGCAAGAAGCGATGGAGGGACCAAGCAGATCACTTGGATAAATTTGCCATAGCAAAGACAATGTGATTGTGAATCATGGCTGGAAATACTCATAGCTAGTTTCAAGGCAATAGACCAAGGTTTGGCTGAGATATACAACTGTTTACTTTTTACTTGGCCTGTGACATACAAAGAGATAATTAACTAAATATGTTGACCAAAAAGTGACGTGTCATTTTTGCCGTTTAGCCCTTTTTGAAAGGTACATTGCAGTTTCAGTTTTGTCCTTTACTTTTTCTCAGCGGATGTTACTGGAATATTATTTCCTTAAAACAATCATGATGTTGATAAATGTATGCACCAGTACTATAAAACATGATACGTTTTTGTAAAATTCACTCTACTGCACCAATAATGCACTCTGGCAAAAACATTTTTAATGTGTATAGTACAATACTATCTAAAGCAAGATGACAGGTGTGTTTATATATTGCTTTGGTGATACTTAATCCCAATTAACCTTTGGCAGAAAAGCCAATTCCATCAATCAGCTCAGACAGAACAGAGCCAGTATTCACTGGGACCACAGTTACCCTGACATGTGACATGAGCCAGTCTACTGGATGGAGATTCTACTGGTACAGAGACACACAGACCTCTGATCCTGTGGCTCAGACTGATGGAAACTCCTACAGCATCAGTTCTGTTAAAATCTCTGATGGAGGACAGTACTGGTGCAGAGCTGGGAGAGGACACCCAGTCTATTACTCACAGTACAGCAATGAGGTGTGGGTAGAAGTCAAGGGTGAGTTGTTTTGTAACTCTGTAGTTCACACACACACACACACACACACACACACACACACACACACACACACACACACACACACACACACACACTTGCTGCAACGTACAAAGTGTCACGACTGTATATAAAACACAAATTTGCATTGCAGTTCATTATATGTTGTTAGTAATCTGTGTGGATTGGGTTTGTCGGTTACATGGTGGTGGGTTGAAGAACTATAGCATTGTGTATCTATGCATTTCATATTTGTGAGGCTCAGGGCCGTCGCAACAAGGCAGGCAAACCAGGCAATTGCCTGGGGCCCCAGGCTGAAAGGGGCCCCCATGATTGACTGTTTAATCATTTTAGTAGTTAAGTTGGTGTTGTTTTTCAACAAAAAATGACTTTAAACTGGAGTTAGACAACTGTACAATACAAATAATTTTATTGATGATATTTGAAAATTATAACAATGTGGTTCAGGTAAGTTTTTTTTACGGGGAGTGAAGGGCCCCCATGTCCTGTTTTGCTTGGGGCCCCCAAGTACCTTGAAACGGCCCTGGTGAGGCTTGTGTGGTGAGTGAAAACAAATTGCAGACAGCTGGGTCACAATAAAGGGTAAAATTCGAATTCAAATACACAAGCAGCAATAAAGGGGGCCAAGTTAAAATTGACCAAATTTGCCACATTGACAACAAAATTTAACGTTGTATACTATTATCATTTTGAAATGTAACATTTTGTGTGGCAGTAAAGGAAAGATCACAATTCATCACACTTGTTTTTTTTATCAGTGTCAGCTCCTCATTCTGGATATTTCTTGCTGGTAATTATAGTGGGCATGGTTGCTGGACTGGTGGTCATTATAGGGCTTATCATAATTCTGGCACTACTGCATCACTTCAAAAAGCCAAAAGGTAAGAACACCTTATCATCTAGCTAGTGACGTAAAGTAAGCCAAACCAATGTGTTCAAAAATATTTCCAATATACAACAATAACAACAACAACAGTTCAAGTGTTCTGTGCTATCATGTCTCTACATCTACAGGCCTTGTCACAGAAACAGCACAAGTGTAAGTGTACATTCATTGCTGAGACACTGATGACATGTATACAGAGATGACAGCAGTCTAACAGGAGGGATCGACATCCATGTTTTACTTAGTTGTCTGTTTCCCTCTAGTGGTCAACAACTGGAAGGTATCAACCACAACCCAATCCAGGATCATAGTCCTCCAAGTCCACCTGCTGAAGGGGATGGCGATCAATCAGATTGTATGACATCACATGGCAAACAATTCAGGCAAATTAGGCCAAATAAGTCATCACACAAGTCACACAAAGCCCTAAATGAATTAATTCCTCTGAATATTTTTGCTTTTATAGGTGCCACAGATGTCTATGAGAACATCAAAATACAACAGAGAACAACTTTGCAACAGAGTAAGTGAAAGATTTCAGGTTTTGTAAATCTATTATATAAATTACCCATATTTATAAATAAAGATTACTAATAAGTCAAAGCGCTATTGGGAGCTTGGGTGGCTACAGTCTGCATGGGCCCCGCCATCTTGAATGTGAAATAATATAACCATTAAGGGAAAAATCTCATTTCATAATGATTATAATTTGTGCTAATGACTTGTGATGAAGAAATAAAGAGGATAACGGAAATTGTGTATGAAATCTTTCTCCTCTCATGTCTAGGCGATGAAGAGGAATGTGTGGAGAGGCCATCTATAACTCATGGAGTTCAAGAGCGAGTAGAACTGCTCAGGCAGCGTTTGACTGGAGTTTGATTTGTGTATCCAAAGTGCTGAAACATGAGTACCTGCAAGATATATTCCCCTAATCCTGATGCCAATGCGTTTTGGTTGCTTTTACTCCAAACATTTTTATCAGTATTGATTTTTGGTTGAGTTAACTTGAGGCTTAAGATTTGTTGGTGCAGGATAGATTCAGCATTATTGGCAGTCTTTTTGCTACAACTGTTATTGTCCATTGGTCCTTCTATTGTGTCAAGCTGGTAGAGCAGACAGTACATTTATTATTTAATTTAGAAAATAAAGTCTCATTTATTTCAGCTGCTTTACCCGTTTATTGCATCTCGAGTTGTGAGACACACAAGACAACACACTGAGGCATGGGGATAACATGTCCAACCAGTTAGAACAACTTTAAATGCATGTGTTTAAGGATATTAGTTGTAGCTCTTAAGCTGCTCCTGCGATTAACAATCTCACTTGAAGCCTGATGACATTGGCAAGATAACCTAATTCAACATGTTTCATCATATCAGACATTTAATTGTATAATTCCATGGCAACTTCCAAAGTAAAGCCCTAGAAAGAACATTCATGACTTCTAGAGAACAGTAGGCTGCATGTTCAGACATATGGACCCACCCATATGTCTAAAGCAGAGAGTTGAAACTTAAAGCAATATACCAGAGTAAGTTTAAGCATAGCCCTGCTGCACGAGCCTTCTAACAGCAATATATTTCGCATGAAATGAAAGATTTTCGAACAGCACAGACCTAAAGCGAAGGCGAAACACTTTACATTGAGTCAATGTAACCTCAGATCTTACTTTCGGTTTCCAACAGTCAGGTCCCATTGATTCAGTGTAAAGTGCCTGTTTGCTTCTGCGTTCGCGTTCGGTCTGTGCTGTACCAAATTATTTTGTTCCACTCGCTAACTAGCGCATTTAGCAAGCTCTTTCAACAGGGCTATGTTTGAATTCACTCCGGTACTCTCCTTTAAGTTGAATTGAAATCCCAAAGGTTCCAGTTAATGGAAGTGTGAGTTTGTGATCACCTATGGCTTGACAGCCTGACTGCACTGCAAAAAATGAAAATCTATACAAATAAAATAAACTTGAATCTAGCATTTTTATCTTATTACACTTGTTTTTCAATGTATTTTCTTAGTAAGACTGGATATTGTTAAGAATATTTGACTTGTTTCAAGAAAATTATCTTACTTAGATAATACAACTAATTCTGAGCAGCTTTTTCTTAAAATAGCACACATTTGGACTGAGTCGTGTTAACATTTAGACTGTGAGTACATTTTTACTTGTTTCAAGACAATAAGACAAGAACTGACCCCATCTCATTAAGATATTCCAGCTAATCAACTGTGATTGCATTCAAATTGATAGGGTCATTGAGATTGTCATTCATGATTTAGCTTTGAGATTCTGAACCTCACCGGTGGCGTGTTTGCAGAACAAAGTAAACTACAATACACCATAAGCTTATAATAATAGAAGCTCTGCCTTAAGGATTAACATAAAGTAAATAGAGCAAACAATTTCTTCTCTGCTGATTCACTTATTTACTTTAATACATCATAGCTTCTCATACAACAAATTATCAGTTAGTTCATATTTTCTCAAAACATATGTTTACTATTGAATGGCACAGGGTGATATGCAGTGTAATCAGGTAGTTTTTCTAAATCTATAAACTCTGTTGCCTGTGCACCATTTGGCACAGCAATTTCATATGATTGTAAATCTGTATCCCATTTCAATGTGTCAAACACTTAATATTCACAGCAAAATAAAGATGAATCAATAACATAAATATTACTTATTAGTCCAAAAATAGGGAACCCATCATTTGAGTCTGTGATTATTAAAGTGTCCATTTCACAGAGATTACATGATGGAAACTGTCAATATTCAAAAAATCTCTAATCTTTGAACTGACATATGGGTGGATGACAAATAAACCTGAAAAAAGGATTTTTAAAAAACTTCAAATATCATCCCTAAAAAGTGTTTATATGTGTTGCTGTGAGTCTAAACTTAACCAATACGTAAATATTTTTTACATTTTTTAATTAAAATAAGTATTTATATATGAATTTGTCAAGGTAGTGCCTAAAACTGTCATATGGTGTGACATCAAAACAATTTGATATAAAATAAAAATTAGGTATTTTTTTCTTCTTTAATTTACGTCAATGTACTTATTAATCATGTTTGCTTTGATATGCAACATTTGCTTGTGAATATTTAGGATAAAAACTTAACATTTGACAAGTTATTATGTCAAGGAGGAGAATGGTCTGAACTCTAACCAGATATTTTAGCATATTTCTGATATTCTTTGTCAAAAGTTGCTCAAGATTCTTGAGATTCTTGCAGATGTCATTTCCTTTCTACACTATTGATTTTGTCATGATTTGTCAGTTAGAAAGTCTTGTTTTATGACGTTTTCTATGATTATTTGACGTCACACCAAATGACATAGTGTCACGCCACATGATGAAATGCACCAAATCACAATGTATCAGCGCAAAAAAAGGTATTTCATGAAAATAAAATCATTAACAATGAATTTTGAAGTCCACTGAAAAGAACTTTAGGGATAACATCTATTTTTCAACTGCATATTACATGTGAAACATGGTGACATGGGGGAAAAATGGGAAAGGGAAATATAAATTGTACAGATCCTATTTTGCTAAATTCTTATCACAGATTTAATATATTTCATATATGATTTTTAAATTGAATTCGTGTTTTTACATATATTTCAATATAAAAATGCAGTTTG
>JAODXP020000028.1:26399499-26485778 GCA_027497455.2 Sardinella longiceps | reverse complement strand
TGTGTTCACTGGAGAGACAGTCACTCTGAAGTGTGTGATAGAGTATTTCAGTGGCTGGACATATAAGTGGTATAAAGAGTCAAGTGCTGATCCAGTATCTGAGGGAAACACCTACAGCTTCACCGCAACTGCATGATTCTGATGAGGGCCAGTACTGGTGTCAGGTGGAGAGGAGCGATAGACCCACAGCATCCGGAAGGAGTAATGACGTTAATATTCAGGTGATCTGTGAGTATTGTATCCCCATCTTAACCAAGATTGCAGCATTCTGCCATTCACACTGCAAGCAATATGTGAATATGTGAATTTTCCTCCATTTTTGTCTCCCACAGCTCCTCCTACAGCTAGACTGACTGTAGAGCCCCAGAGTTCTGTGTTCACTGGAGAGACAGTCACTCTAAAGTGTGTGATAGAGTCTCACAGTGGCTGGACATATAAGTGGTATAAAGGGCTCAGTTTCACCCCAGTGTCTGAGGGAAACACCTTCATCATCAGAGAGGCTACTGAGTCTCATAATGGCCAGTACTGGTGTCGGGGGGAGAGGAGAGAAAGACCCATATATTCAGAGGCCAGTCAAACCACTTTTCTTGATGTTCAACGTGAGTTTTGATCAAACAAAATATAATTAGCCTATATAATATATATATAGATAGATACTATTGTTTTGATGTTATTATTTACTTCTTGTTTGTGCCCATAGCCTTGCCTGTGGCCGCGCTGACAGTAGGACAATGGAAAGATGTGTTCATGGGAGAGACTGTCACTATGAAGTGCGCAGTAGACCGTTTTGATGGCTGGACATACAAGTGGTATAAAGGCTTGAGTCCTAATGCTAATCTGCTGTCTGAATCATTGGGAAACACCTTCACCATCAGAGGAGCTGCTGAGTCTGATGAGGGCCAGTACTGGTGTCAGGGGGAGAGGAGAGACAGACCCACCGCATCACAGCCCAGTAGTAAAATAATGATTGATATCAAAGGTAATGGTGTGTGTTTCTGTTTCTCCATGATGTATAATATTTATTGGGTGGCCTTGGCAACAGGAGCCCATAGATGGATGGCAAAAGAGTTGATTTTTGCTTCTCCTTGTTCCTCATGCTCTCCGTGTGTTCCTCTCCAGTCCTGCCTTTGCCTACAGTTAGTGTAGAGCCCCAGAGTTCTGTGTTCACTGGAGAGACAGTCACTCTGAAGTGTGTGATAGAGTCTCACAGTGGCTGGACATATAAGTGGTACAAAGGGTCCAGCAGAATCTCAGTGTCTGAGAGAAACATCTTCACCATCAGAGGAGCTGCTGAGTCTGATGAGGGCCAGTACTGGTGTCAGGGGAGAGGAGAGACAGACCCACAGCATCACAACCCAGCAATAAAATAACTGTTGATGTAAAAGGTAATGGCATTTGTTTTGTGTCTTCATGATGTAAATAATCTTTGGCTTTAGCAACAGGAGTTTACTGCGAATAGATCAATGGCAAGACAGTTGATTTTTGCTAGCCTAGTAATCTAGACGTACTCCAGCAGGCTAGATTTTTGCTTCCCCTTGTTCCTCATCCTCTCCATGGTTTCCTCTCCAGCCCTGCCTTTGCCTACAGTGAGTGTAGAGCCCCAGAGTTCTGTGTTCACTGGAGAGACAGTCACTCTGAAGTGTGTGATAGAGTCTCTCAGTGGCTGGACATATAAGTGGTATAAAGGCTCCAGCAGAACCCCAGTGTCTGAGGGAAACATCTTCACCATCAGAGGAGCTGCTGAATCTGATGAGGGCCAGTACTGGTGTCAGGGGGAGAGGAGAGAGAGACCCACAACATCAAATGGTAGTGCCAAAATTGACATTCAAGTGAAAGGTGAGTATGCATGATTTCTAATTTCAAGGACAGTCTGATTGTAATTCTTAAGATGGTTGGCTACTATTCAACTGTCATGCTTACATGCCCCACAGCTCTTCCAAAACCTAACCTAGTTATAGAACCAAGGAATCCTGTGTTCATTGGAGAGACAGTCACTTTGAGGTGTGAGTTACCTTCTCCTCGATGGAAATTTAAATGGTACAAAGACAACAGTTCTGAGCCATTTAGTACATCTGCACCCAACGTAACCATCAGAGCATCAGAGTCTGATGATGGATTTTACTGTTGTCAGGGAGAGAGGAAACCCAGAAATGTATTATCACTTTCTAGTGAAGCAGTTCATCTGCACATAACAAGTAAGTAAACATTTTATATATCAAGTCATATCTGGTTTTATGTCCTCAAAGGTATAGAGTGTGTTATTGTGTCAAAATGTCATTGGTGTTTTACTTCTGCAGTACTTTCTCTATGTATTTCCACAGGTTTACCTAAAGCTAAACTAACAGCAGAGCCCCAGGGTCCTGAGTCCACTGGAAAGACTGTTACTCTGAAGTGTGAGATAGAGTCTCTCAGCGGCTGGACCTATAAGTGGTATAAAAACGAGGAAACCAGTGTTGTGTTTGAGGGGAGCAACTTCACCATGACCATTACTGACTCTGATGGGGGCAGGTACTGGTGTCAGGGCATGAGAAGAGAAAGACCCACAGCATCACAGCTCAGCAATGGAGTTCAAGTCGGTGAGGAGGATTTTTTTTTCTCAGCTGTAAAAAGTATGTTTATTTTCCCAATATGTGATCTAGTGTATAATACATCATGATGCCACTGTCTACCCTTTCCCCCCACCTGATTAATATCAACATTATTTTATTTTCCAAGTGTAACGGAGGCCAGCTAGCGCGGCTAGCTTGGTGGTAGTGTGTAAATCCTCATCACCCAATTCCATGGGCGCTTCTAACACGCTGAGTTAGAAGCTCGGGATTTTAGCTCAGTTGGTTAGAGCATTCCACTCCCACGCCGGGAGTTTGTAGCGTGCGGGATGGCCGGTTCGAGACCCGTGTGCGGTGCGGACCGCCACTGGCTACATTGGTGATGTGACCCGGATGGGAGTGAGGATTTGGAGGGTGAGTGTAGCGGAGGCCAGCTAGCGCGGCTAGCTTGGTGGTAGTGTGTAAATCCTCATCACCCAATTCCATAGGCGCTTCTAACACGCTGAGTTACAAGCTCGGGCTTTTAGCTCAGTTGGTTAGAGCGTTCCACTCCCACGCCGGGAGTTTGTAGGTTGTGGGGTGGCGGGTTCGAGACCTGTGTGCGGTGCGGACCGCCACCGGCTACACAAGTAAATATCTACACTGTTCTTGCCAGTTTTGTTGCATTAATGGTCGATTCCATAGAATTGTTCTCATTACATTTGAATGTTCTCTAACTTGGTAACTGACCATTTCTAATAGTTTTTCCAGGAAACAATTTCACTTCAGGTCCATTTATAATGGGTATGACTGCAGTGGGGAGTTTGGCTGGGGGAGTGATCCTCACTATAATCATTGTAAAAGTTTTACCACGTTGCTGCCGTAGAAAGACAGGTAAAACGGACCATACACTTAACTTTCAATTAAATTTATTGGCTCCTCTCCATGCGCCTTCTGAAGAATTTACTTAATTTGACTGATACCATTTAGATTTTAAATGTACACACTCAGTACACTTTACAGAGTGTTTATTCACTATGTGTTGATGTCACACAAAAATCTATTGGAAAAGGATTGTGGATGGTACATTTGAATGATTGAATCTGGTTTTCCTTTTTTTTTTTTTTTTTGGTCAGATCAAACTGCAGACGTGTTATACAGAGCAGACCAGTAAGTAGCCATAATGGGTTGGTTTTACATCACATATCAGTTTTTGTCTCTCTCCTTATTGCTATTTCCTAGTTTAGAATGTGGATTATTCTTGGTAGGGGTTTGATAATATCATTATAAAATGGACAACTCACACAATATGGGGGAACAGTTGTAGAATAAGGAAGCATACGGAACATGAACAGTGAAATATATCAATGAGGTTGAGCTGTTCTCCCACTAGGGCTGAGATGTACTTGTTGCAGACAACGCATCTGTGTACACCTCATGGCTGGCATGCACATTCTACATTCGTTTTGTGCGTCGGTTCTCACATCTTCATAAGCGAAACCAACACATCTGCAAGATACTGACAAAAAAAGTGGAGAACGATTGCACAAATAAACAGTGGCGGCAAGACGCAATGTTGACCACATTTAAATTTAAATCTGGTATTACTGTTGTCTGCCTCAAGTGAAGACCTCTAAAGAACTTAATGTTATGCTTAATGTTGCCACAAGTCTAAACACAGATCACTGTAGCTCGAACGCGAGTGCATAGGCCTACACTTGGTTTTGCGGCTTGGGGGCCAATGGCAGCCTGCGGAAACATTTCTTCCAGCCCGCAGTAACATCTAACAACATCTGTAAAATGGTTGAAAGAATAAATCTCCATTTAGTGGTGTTTGGTGGCATCTATAGGCATGAATTTATTGCAATACATGTGAACTGTAGAGATGCAACCTGGTCATTAAAATAATTACAAATGGGATTTTTATACCCCATCCCTTTGGCCGTCCTCAGTTCAATGTTGGGTCCTAAAATTGACCCTCACCTATCAAAACTTTGAGAACCCCTGTTCTAACAGCAAGTAAATTGACAGTATACTAGGAGGTTATACATATTCTCTTCTGGTACATGTGTTCTTTAAAATAAAGTGTCACCAAAATATAGCAGCTCATGGCCCCAAGCAGTAGAGGAAATCACATGTTCAGCTCTCACTTCTAGCCCATTTCTTTTAGTAACCACTTCCTGAGATGTGCTATTATGGTTCTCACAGACACTGATCAGCCATGGTCAGCAAGGAGATCTATTTGCACCTTATTTCCTTTCACGTCATAACAAAAACTATCTTGCAACAGTGTCGAAAAGTGATGAATGCCCTTGTATTGCCCAAAAACTGACTGTGGAGTCGAGCCGTGTTGTTGTTTTGTGGAATTTTCTGATTGATTATAGGTCTGTATATTAAAGGAAAATACCGGAATAAGTTTAAGCTAGCTGCACGAACCTTAAAAGCAATATATTTCGCATGAAATGAAAGAATTTCGAACAGCATAGACCTAATGCGAACGCGAAACACTTTACATTGAGTCAATGCAACCTCAGATCTTACTTTCGGTTTCCAAGAGTCAGGTCCCATTGATTCAGTGTAAAGTGCCTGTTCGCTTCTGCGTTCGCGTTTGGTCTGTCCTGTACCAAATTATTTTTTTCCACTCGCTAACTAGCGCATTTAGCAAGCTCTTTCAACAGGGCTATGCTTGAAATCACTCCGGTATTTTCCTTTAATTCTTCCTCAGGGAAGTTGGATATGTACAGCCAGCTAGTGTGAGATGTAGTCAGCCAATATGTGTGAGAATCAGGGTAGTGATGTGAATGTGTGTCTTTCAGATCTCTGTCTCCATCTACTGGTCTGGCTGACAGAAATTTCAATCAGGATCAAAACCAGTCTGATGAGGGTGAGGAAGGCCCTTCCATTCTTGCCCAGTTTAACTATTCCAAAAAGTTATTACTTTTTCAATAGACATGAATAGTATTAATCATTGAAATCTTCTGTATTGTGATACAAACTTGATTTTACTTTAAAATAAGTGGGTTTTTTTATTATTCCACTCACAGAAACAAACCAACCAGGTAAGATTTCAACTCTGTGCACGTAAAAGCTTTATCACTGTCAGTGGTCACTGATCCCTCTCTCTCTCTCTCTCTCTCTCTCTCTCTCTCTCTCTCTCTCTCCCAATTCAATAATGCTTGGCATGACGAACAACACATTCATAATGGCAAAGCAATCATGTAAGGTATGAGACATATAGAAAGAATCAAAGAACCCTATGTGTGTGTAGGTAGCCTAGAAATCTATACGTACCCCAGCGCCGGCAAATTAATTTGCTCAGCCTGTACGTCTAGTAGCAAGCCATAGGGAATTTTATTGGATGACGCCGTTAGCGACATCTAATCACAACGCTCTATGTGTTTAGGACGGGCTTTGCCGATCTTGTTCGTTCCTTTGGCCATAGGCTATCCTGTTGCATCCAGAAGTAGTTTGAAAGATAGCAGAGTTGTTCAGCCCACCATTGAGTTTTGTTATCTCTCGATGCCAGACTATACATTTCAATGATATAGGATGGCCTGCCAGGCTAGTGCATAGGTAGGCCTACATATAGTGGGCAAACATGACATCTCTCTCTCTCTCTCTTTTACAGTGTTGGACTCAGTGTATGACAAGCTTTCACTAAGCAATATGGGTATGTTTGCAGCAGTTAATGTGGCCAAATTACTGATTGCATGAGACATATTCAATCCTGTACTATAAATCAGTCTCATATACATTTCAATAAATGAAGGACGCATACAATGTATTTTCATCTCAGAAACTTGTGTATATTACATTAATATGGCACATTTGCTTTTGTAACTTTTATGATTTAACCTTACCATACACTTAACTTTCAATTAAATTTATTGGCTCCTCTCCATGCGCCTTCTGAAGAATTGACTTAATTTGACTGATACCATTTAGATTTTAAATGTACACACTCAGTACACTTTACAGAGTGTTTATTCACTATGTGTTGATGTCACACAAAAATCTATTGGAAAAGGATTGTGGATGGTACATTTGAATGATTGAATCTGGTTTTCCTTTTTTTTTTTTTTTTGGTCAGATCAAACTGCAGACGTGTTATACAGAGCAGACCAGTAAGTAGCCATAATGGGTTGGTTTTACATCACATATCAGTTTTTGTCTCTCTCCTTATTGCTATTTCCTAGTTTAGAATGTGGATTATTCTTGGTAGGGGTTTGATAATGTCCTTATAAAATGGACAACTTGTACAATATAGTGGGGGAACAGTTGTAGAATAAGGAAGCATGTGGAACTTGAACAGTGAAATATATCAATGAGGTTGAGCTTATTCTTCAACTGTTCTTCCTCTAGGGCTGGGATGTACTTGTTGCAGACAACGCATCTGCGTACACCACATGGATGGCATGCGTATTTTGCATTCATTTTGTGTGTCGGTTGCATACATCTTCAGAAGCAAACTCAACACAAGATACTGACAAAATAAGCGGAGAGCGATGGCACAAATAAACAGTGGCGGCAAGACGCAATGTTGACCACATTTAAATTTAAATCTGGTATTACTGTTGTCTGCCTCAAGTGAAGACCTCTAAAGAACTTAATGTTATGCTTAAAGTCTAGACAAAGATCACTGCAGCTCGCACGCAAGCACATTCACTTGGTCTGCGGTCCGGGGACCAATTGCGGCCTGCGGAAACATTTCTTCCAGCTCGCAATAACATCTGACAACATCTGTAAAAAGGTTAATAGAGTACATTGAAAGAATAAATCTCCATTTAGTGGTGTTTGGTGGCATCTATAGGCATGAATTTATTGCAATAAATGTAAACTGTAGCGATGCAACCTGGTCATTAAAATAATAACAAATGGGATTTTTCTACCCCGTCCCTTTGGCCGTCCTCAGTTCAATGCTGGGCCCTAAAATTGACCCTCACCTATCAAAACTTTGAGAACCCCTGTTCTAACAGCAAGTACAGCAAATACTAGGAGGTTATACATATTCTCCTCTGGTACATGTGTTCCTTAAAATAAAGTGTCACCAAAATATAGTAGAGGTTGAAGATTGTGCACATCCCAAAAAGGTGCAAGACTGTAGATTGAAGAGTCTGCACACTATAAATCCTTTTTTGTCTTTATTTTCTCCATGGCAAAATTACGTTTCGACAGTCATTGTCTTCATCAGATTCTAGTAGCTCATGGCCCCAAGCAGTAGAGGAAATCACATGGTCAGATCTCACTTCTAGCCCAGCTCTTTTAGTCACCACTTCCTGAGATGTGCTATTATGGTTCTCTAACACACTGATCAGCCATGGTCAGGAAGGAGATCTATTTGCACCTTATTTCCTTTCACGTCATAACAAAAACTATCTTGCAACAGTGTCGAAAAGTGATGAATGCCCCTGTATTGCCCAAAAACTGACTGTGGAGTCGAGTCGTGTTGTTGTTTCATGGAAAACACTGATTTTATCAGGCACACTATGACAATGATGGCATATTCTGACAATTTTCTGATTGGTTATAGGTCTGTATATTAACTCATTGACTGCCAATGACGTCTTTAGACGTCAACTGAAATACTACCGTTCACTGCCAATGACGTCTTTAGACGTCAACTACGTTTTTTAATGGGGCGGGCTGCAGAAAGACCTAGGGAACCTTGTCTGTAAATATCAGAATTCTCCGTCGAAAATTGTTGTTCCAAATTGATCCTGAGGGTGGCAGTGTGTCACTTTGGATGTGAGATGAGCATAGATTCATAGGTATGGCCAAGGGAGAAGTAGAGAAAGCTAATGACATGGCTAAATATGCTGTTAGCAAAGTGCAGACGTAAATCGGAGAAATTTAGGCAGTTCACACTCGATCAGAGTATGTGTCACTGCCATAGTAGTTCGAGTAGTGTTCCGATCGTGGGAGATGAAGGAGATCAACCTTGGGCAAACGGAAATAGCAGTTGTGACTTGTTTCAGTGCCCAACGAGCTCACAGTTCCGGGTCAGGTAAGAATTTGCGAGCCGGGTGTTGATCACAGAGTTATCGCTGTCACAGCCTGTAATAGCATATATTTACCTTGTTACAACAATGTCTATTTTATTACCAAAAGCCCCCTGTTACTGTTGTTTTTGTGGTCTTATCAAAGGAAGACATTTTCCCGATGTTTGACGTGCTAACTGACCGAAAAATACGCGCATCCAAGACACTAACGTTGTCAAACAAAACGCTAATTTTCTCCCTTTTTTGGTGAACAACGGGAAGTTTGGAGAAAGTAGCTTATGTTCGCCTGCTGATTTCTAAGCAATGGAAAGGGGTAGAAACGAACTTTTTTTTCTGATGAAAGAAGAGAGTCTGCTCTTTCTTGTGGTAGTTTCATTGTTTATGTAGTCGTAACACATAATATTCTGTGGCTCTTTAAAAAACAGTCAAAATTCCCCAAAACCTCTGGCAGTATGGAACTCTCTATTCTGAAAACGGCTGGCAGTCAATGAGTTAAAGGAAAATACCGGAGTAAGTTTCAGCATAGCCCTGCAATATATTTCGCATGAAATGAAAGAATTTCGAACAGCATAGACCTAACGCAAAACACTTTACATTGAGTCAATGTATCCTCAGATCTTACTTTCGGTTTCCAAGAGTCAGGTCCCAATGATTCAGTGTAAAGTGCCTGTTCGCTTCTGCGTTCGGTCTGTGCTGTACCAAATTATTTTGTTCCACTCGCTAACTAGCGCATTTATCAAGCTCTTTCAACAGAGCTATGCCGTGTTGGGCAGTAGCTAGCTGCAAGTGGTGAAGCTACTAGTTTAACTACATTTCTGAGTAGCTTGGCTGTAGTGTAGCTATTTTCTGAATCTGATAGCTTTTCAGTAGAGTAGCTACTTTTTTGTCCATGTAGTGTGGTAGCTTTCCCATAAGCTACATTTTCAGGGCATCACAACAGCAAATCTTTCATCTAGGCCATGCACGGAAGATCAGTTCTTTACAGTACTCTGATGCATTTATTGCCTGACGGGTGCCATAATTGTGTCTTCAATCAATTGTGTCAATTTGAAAAATGTTTAATTTAAAAAATGTTTTATCCATATAAAAGTAGGCTACAATAGTTAGTTACTATTGTATGTCTGTTTGAGAGACCTGATAGTTTGATCACTAATACAATTGGTTGGATCACAGAATTTATTTATAGGCCTGA
This sequence comes from Sardinella longiceps, assembly GCA_027497455.2. NCBI lineage: Eukaryota > Metazoa > Chordata > Actinopteri > Clupeiformes > Clupeidae > Sardinella > Sardinella longiceps. The sequence continues at coordinate 26,476,062 of JAODXP020000028.1, read as the reverse complement.
GAAGACACAAAATAACTTAGAGCACTCAGGAGACTGTACAAACAATGTTACTCAGGTGCTCATCTGTACCGGGTGAAGTAAATCCAAAAAATGAGGAAAGAGCAGAGGCACTCTGAGATTTGAGAAAAATATTTTAAAAAGCCTTTAATGTAACATGACCTTTTTTTGTGTATTAAAAAGTAGCATCGCAATAGTTAAGTTACTTCTGGCATTTTTTCATAGCTTAGCTTGCTACATTTTGTCTTCCGGTAGCTTTGTGTAGTGAAGCTTCATATGATGTGGAGTAACTGGTAGCTTAGCTTGCTACATTTACTGAGTAGCTTGCCCAACACTGGAGCTATGCTTGAATTCACTACGGTATTTTCCTTTAATTCTTCCTCAGGGAAGTTGGATATGTACAGCCAGCTAGTATGTGTGAGATGTAGTAGTCAGCCAATATGTGTGAGAATCAGGGTATTGATGTGAATGTGTGTCTTTCAGATCTCTGTCTCCATCTACTGGTCTGGCTGAAAGAAATTTCAATCAGGATCAAAACCAGTCTGATGAGGGTGAGGAAGGCCCTTCCATTCTTGCCTATTTTAACTATTCCAAGAAGTTATTACTTTATCAATAGACATGAATAGTATTAATGATTGACATCTTCTGTATTGTGATACAAACTTGATTTTAGTGATGTTATCGTCTCCAGGAGGACTTCCGGTCTATGAAACCATTCAATTCACAGAAATAAACCGACAAGGTAAGATTTCAACACTGTACATAAAAGCTTTATAACTGTCAGTAGTCACTGATCTCTCTCTCTCTCTCTCTCTCTCTCTCTCTCTCTGCTTTGACGAGCAACGCATTCATATTGCCAAAGCAATCATATAAGCTATGCATAGGTACATATAGTGGACAAACATGATGATCTCTCTCTCTCTCTCTCTCTCTCTCTCTCTCTCTCTCTCTCTCTCTCTCTCTCTTTTACAGTGTTGGACTCAGTGTATGACAAGCTTTCACTAAGCTGTTTGTAGCACTTAATGTGGCCACATTTCTGATTGCATATGAGATATTCAGTCTCGCATACATTTCAATAAATGAAGGACGCATACAATGTATTTTCATCTTAGAAACTTGTGTATATACTTTAATATGGCACATTTGCTTTTGTATCTCTGTGTTTCTTCTCCAGGAAACCCTCAAGGGCCTAATCCCTATCAGCTAGTGGAATGAAGCAGAGTAGTCTACCAACTTGTTTGATGGACCTTATTCAAGACCATAATATTCGTAATCCCTGGGATTTTATTCATCACATATTTTCTTGTGGAATACCTGCTCTATACATTTACCATGCTTGACTGAGAAGATTTTATAGTGAACGTAATTCTGTTTGTATTCCGTGGACAATGAGCATAGCATCTTCCAACACATACAAATTACCTCTTGAGAGTTTAAGAGACAGAGCTATGAGCACAAGGAGGGATTCCTCTGAGGAAACCTTTAAAGCCTTGTACCTTTGACAAAACCCTAGCTTTAAAACCTTTGATTTTAAAAAGTACTGCCTGAGAATGCTAGTCTGTTCCAGACATTTTCTGTTATCTTTCAATTGTTAATAACATTGAACATACTAATAAAAACATACTAATGAAAGTTATTTATAGGTTATATGTTATATTACTATAAAGCTCAATATCACACAGGGATTAGAAAAGCCATACCAGATAGGTCAGGTCAGGGGAATTACGTTTGAAGCAGATGGTGCAATTCTCTCTGTGTGTGTGTGTGTGTGTGTGTGTGTGTGTGTGTGTGTGTGTGTGTGTGTGTGTGTGTGTGTGCGCGTGTGCGTGTGTGCGTGTGTAAGATATAGGGAGGATGAATCTGGATATGCTAGTGGTGATACAAGACTTTTTACAAGGCTTTTTCCTAGTCAAGGAAACAAGGCTAACATCCTAACAAGGCTCAGTGTGAAACTATAGATTGTACTTGGATTAAAAAAAAAAACAATAAATAACTTAAAGTAATTTAACTTAAAAACAATTTTTGTTTGTGTTTCAGTATCTTTTGTTTCTATAATGTCTTGTGTTTCGGCATAAAGCTTGTACACACAGGCTCATACATACTCCCAACAACTTGTGTGTGTGTGTCAGTGTATACTGTACATGTGTGTATACTCCCGGATGGGTAAAATGCAGAGAAAAAATTTCCCCTAAAAAAGGGACCAAAAAAAGTGCTCTTCTTCTTCTTCTTCTTCTTCTTCTTCACACACACACAGAGATGTACAAAAGGGCGAGACTGTTGCAAACAGTTTCCATTGATAAGTACCATTCTGGCTTACTTGGAAATGAGGCCCTATGTCCAAAAGACAGGGCCATCTGAATGTTGTTACGTTATTATGGAGTGTTTCTTGCCTCCTATTATCTCATAGGGACCAATCAGAAATAGGCTTTCAGTCCTTATGGATACAGTTGTAAATTCTGGTTAATGCTCCCATTAGGCAACTGTGAATTTGGTATGGGGAGAAACATGAGTTTTATCAGGCATACTAATGACAATTAGGGCATATTCTGACTAATTTTGGCTATATAGTCAATAGTCTGAGTGTTTGTAATTCTATCTGTTGATTCATTCTCAGTTAAGTTGAAGATGATGGCCAGCCAGTGTGGGTGAAAAGTAGCCCTTCAACGTGTGTGAGAACCGTGAGTGATGTGAATGTGTGTCTGTCTCTCATCTCTATCTCCCCCTGCTGGTATGGCTGAATAAAGTATCAACCTAAAGTCCCAGAGCCAGTATGATGGGGATGAGGAAGGCCTTTCAGTTCCTCCAGCAGCTGTCTCAATCTGAGCAAATAAACTTAGTGTGTCAAAATAAACTAGAGTGATGAAAGTTAAAAATGAACTCAGCTCAACTTAATGCATATTAGCTATGATGTGTTTCAGTAATAAGCAAAATGTCAATAGGCACATGATGAACAATGCAAGAACACAGATTGTGTCAAGTGTAGCATTTTGGGGACCCTTGAGCAACTTTTAAGTCTTTTTGTCTGAACGTACAGTTAGAGATTTTTAGCCATATAAATGTAGGCTGACACACCAGACTATAACATGAATTAGAGTGCGTCTAGAGTTCTGGGCTAATACAAATGCATGACAGATGAATGTTTTCTGACTTTAATACTGTCAAAGGCCGATGTGACACAGGACAGCCAAACAGGAAATGGGCATGGACCAAGAAAATAACACATTAAAAATACTATAGCCTACTGATAATATGGACCAAGAAAATGCACACACACACACACACACGCAAACAAACAAACACACACACACACACACACACAGAGACTGTTGGTCTTTGTTTACCACACTCACCCATATCCTAAGTCTTATCAGCAACCCACTTTCATCCTGAAGTTTCTATTTTCCTTCCTTTTCTTTGTGTATCTCTCTCTAACACTCTTCTACTCTGTTTTTGTTTATTTCTCTCTGACACATACGCATTCTCTCTCTCTCTCTCTCTCTCGGTCTCTCTTTCTCTCTCATTACGGCTGTCTTCAGAACAGCAGAATGCTTCATCACCATCGGTCTTCTGTTGGGTTCACCATTGTCCTGACACTCCTTCTTCTACAGGGTAAGGGTTTCAGAGAACCTGCATGTCTTTCTTTTCTAGGTGCATTTCTTGTCAATACCCCTTAGTATCTTTCAGAGATATCTCTTAAAAAAGGAACATATCTATAAATTGTCATCTCTTTCATACCCAGAATTTTAACATTGCCTAGGTCCTTTTGGTTTGATAGGTAGAGGTGCACTTGCAAAGTGTGTGGCAAAAATGTTTCACATGATCATGCAGGTTATTGTATTGAAGACACAATAATAGGAGGAGGAAATACTTCAAGGCCTAATAGGCCTAGGCTACACTGACTTCAGAAAGGCAAACTTAAAGTACAAGCTTGAAATAAACCTATTGTACCTGATCTATAGATATAAGATCTATAGATATAATGTATCCTGATATGTAATATAGGCTATCATGTATGTCTTTACTCTAGACACTACCATATGCACCATTACTGTATGTTGTGGGTTAGAATGCGTATCTAAGTTACAGTAATGGGACTCATGAATGTTGGTAAACTGTATCATTCAGTGACTGTATATCATCAATAGTATTCTGCATCAGCAGTTTCCAGGCCCAGGCCCATGTGTGGACTGCTGATACATTTTGGTAACAGTTTGGTGACTGTGCTGTGTTCGTTTGGCTGATCAAGTTGATTAAGTTTGTAACTTATTCCAGACTGAGATGGATGCTTTGTCCACTTTGCTGTCTTTCAGGAGTGTGTGTGTGGAGTGATGAGACCAGACTCAGTGCTCTGGTTGGAGAATCAGTGGAGCTGATATCTGGATATCAGGGAAGACGTGGCGATGCTGAATGGCTTTTTGGAGGCAAAACAATCGCAGAAGTGATACGTAATAAGATAAATGTTAATTTAAAATCCCAATTTCGTGGAAGACTAGAAATGGGTCGTAGTAATTTTAGTTTAAAAGTGAGTAAACTGACAAAAGAAGACTCTGGTCAGTTCACCTTTGTAATCACAGAGCAGAACACAGGAATGTTTATAAATCCGATACAACTAAAAGTCTTTGGTAAGCTAATAATCTCTCCCTCTCTCTCTGTCTGGGTGGGTATGTGATCACTCTGTAATATGCCTATATACTGTATGTCTATATAAATCATATTTAAAGGAATATTCCACCTTTTATGAAAATTGATTAGTCACCCCCTTACCTTGAGTTACAAATGTGGGTAATAGCATTTTGGTCTCACTGCATGCATTTTCCTAAACTGGCACCCCCGATTATACCTCTTTTCTTAGCTTTATCTTGGTGCTGGAATGTAAAGTAGCCAGATAGCAACTCTTTGGAAACATTACATTCAAGTGCCTTTGCTAAGCTAAAGCTAAAATTGGAGACCTGGAAGATCCCCAGTTCTTTCACCCACTTAAGTAACTCCATGTAAAACTGTGAATAAACAAATTTCATGGAAAGGTGGAATATTTCTGTAAATAAAACAGCTCTCTCCCCTTGAACACACACACACACACACACACACACACACACACACACACACACACACACATTCTAACTCAAATTAAGTTCAATTTAGCTCAGGTTCCTTGTTAGCTGCTTAATAATGTTTAGTAAAATATGACTTATATTTCTTCAGATGACACCCTGAGGGCACATATCCATCCAAATGTGACTCTGCACCAGCAGAACAGCACCTGCTCAGTCATTTTGCTCTGCAACACCAGTGGTCCTCCAGATGCAGAGTTCTCATGGAGCGGGGAGCAAACAGGAAATGGTAACATTCTGCACTTCCCTTTGTCATCAGCAGATGGCAGTGTCACAGTCACATACACAGCAATGAGAGGCATAGACAAACACACACATTATAACAATATGGCAAATAACTTTTGGGAGGCTGATGTTGACATCCCTTTAACCAGATTTTTGCTTTAAGTGGTGGTATTTTATTTTGGCTCGTTAAACAGGCATCATGAATGAAGGCTGATGTAAAGTCAGCACTGGTGTGATTTTCTTATAGCCTGTGACTGATGATCGAACTCAAGAAAGTAAAACAAATGCAGACAGTATGGAGTGGCAGTAAAAACAAAATAGCATTTTCCACATGCCTAATGTGAAGCTTTATTTTCCAGAGGCAGGAAATTGGCTTATAGCCTTATGTATTGTATCAACGATTCACTTTGCTAAGTGACTGAAACCTATAGCCATTGGCAAACATTCACATTGGCGGGCAGATGCTTTCTGCTTCAACCGATTGCTATTATTTGGTTGTGGAACCTTCGTGTTTGCCGATTGTCCTGCACAGCTTAGAGCTGTTGCCTACAGATAGATTTTTGACGCATTAGGAGACTTGGTCAGTGTGACTATTTAATAATTAAAAACTCAGAGCAGCCAGATGTTATCATTTACAGTACTTCCTCTGTTGAGAATTTACTTCTAAGCTTTTATTTTTAACTTGAATGGTTTAATACATTCCATATGAGTGTACAGTAAATTATTAGCATTAGCAACTAGGGTCAGAGGGGCCCTAATGTGCTTGATGACATTTTTTATCAAATACTTTTAAATTCTGTCTCATCTTTTAGTTTAATGTAGGCCTATATATGTCATCTTTCCTCTTGTTTTTGCGTTTCAGACAGGGCCTGTTCTAATCAGCTTGTAGTTGGAATAAGTCTGGGAGCAGGAATCTCCTTTGTTGTTGCTGTTTTGATTGCTGTTCTGCTTCGTTTCATAAAACCCAAAGGTACAAATGGAACTAAAATGACTGAATATTATAGTTAAAGTGATTTTGAATAATTGGATTCAATGGAAATCATTTGTGATGTACAGTGAAATATTCAGTACATTGTCAGATGAGCAGTTCATTTTTTACATTTCTCCTCAGTTTTGTGTCTTCACTCAACAGACTCGTGAGTATCCCTTTCTATGTTTCCCAATCATCATCAGGGTATCATTATCAAGAAAAGAATATACTGCTAAGGCACTGTACTTTATTTTATTACCTCACTATAAAATTTTTAAGTTGCAGGTTTTGCAATGCCTGAATTGCACTTCCAAAATAGTTGCAGTGTAATTGCAAACATGTTGCAGTGTAAGTGAAATTACTTGCAAAATGATACTAAGAACATATGATGAAAACAAACAAACAACAAAAAAAAATACAGAATGCCATGTCTATTTCCACCCTTGCCGAATATGGAACTGACAACTTAAGCTAACTGAATGGAGCAGCTCAGTCTCTGTTGTGATTCCTGTAGAAGAATACTTAGGCTACCTCATACACAATAGGAAATGAAGACTCCAGCATTTTGTCTCCATCTAGTGGTCACCAGCAGCAAACCATTTATCAGAATGTAGAAAAAGCCTCAAGTCAGCCTACTGGTGGTCAAGAGGACCAGTCTACTTATGTACCTCTCCAGAAGGGTGAGTAGAGTCTGGATACTGGTGTGACTGGTTTTATAAGAGGCTTGTACTGGTATTTAAACTCTGTAACTTCCCCTAGTTCAAGAAGATGTCTATCAAACAATTGTTGTGAAGGACTGAAAAGAGGAAGGTACAGTATGTGCTCACATATATTTACTTCTTTTTGACAAATACTGTAAAATTTCAACAGTTAGAAAAAGCAAAATTATTTGGTGTATTCGCTCTTTCTAAATCAATGAATTTAACATAACAATTATTCTCTTCCTGAATCCAGACAATGACTTCCAGAACACAGCTCCATTTTCCAAGAGGAAACAGATTTCATGTACAAGGACCTAACCCAGTGATGTGCTAGCCTACATCAAGGCCTACAGACTGACTGTATTAGACTGTACTCTTCGCTCTCTTTCGCCATCTTTTTCTATATCATCCAACATCCACCATCAGCTATGAATTTAAACTGAATTTAATTCCAAATTATCCGTTCAGTTTACTGTCAAAGCATAACAGTGCAATGAATGCCAATGAATGTAAGTAAAAGTAAGTCTAGCAGGTTAGCTACATAGAATATTTAGTTAGAACTTTCTAATTCTACTAATTGATTGTTGCGGAATTATCACACCGCTTTATTTGCTTTGGTGTGCTTTACAGTACCTTGAAACATTGTTTTCTTTTCACAATAAAAATGATGCTTCTACTTCTCTTCTATTTTCATCTGTTAAAGGGAAATTAGACAGGACTGCGGTTTTCTATCACCAGAGCTCCTCCTACAGTCGCCTAAATAGAAAAAATACAACTACATCGTACTTTCTCAACAATTGATGTCAATTTATTTGCAAACCAAAGAGTACGAACCAGAGATGATAACATTTTTTGTGTTGCGGTAATAAATGTGGTTTCATTTGTATCTACTTTCAGTCTTCGTGGACTCAGCACCACACATTCTGCGAGTGGGATTACCGCAAAACAACTGCTGGAGAGTGACAAGAGAGCCATCGATCACTTCGTAATGAACCAAAAATCATCGAAGTGACTTAGACGCTTTTATATTTAAACAGTAAAAACGTTGCCTGGTGTCATTTTAAGGTGATGTTTGCATTTGTTCATTTGTTTTCTCTTATTGTTGGCAATTTTTTGTTGTGATGCAAAGCCTGCATCTTGCATGTGTAAGTACAGTACATGGTAAGGTGCAGCTAACATTATCCTTATTGACTATCACTATGGAAGCACAGAAACCTGCCTCTGTTGCTCTCCAGTCACATATAGTGATATTATAAGCATTCAATTTACCATATAGAAAATCACTCGTAAAGCCAAGGCAATGTGGTCACCAGTGTTGGGGATAACGCGTTACTGTAATTTCGTTAGTGTTGTCAGGAACTTAATAACGTAACGCATTACAGTTCAAATTTCACTAACGTCATTACAGTTACTAGACTATAGTAACGTTCGTTACAACATGATCGTGCTCTGGATCACCAATCGCCACAAAAATTTAATCAGTTCTTACTTGACTCAATATACATATGTTGTCAAAACTCAGAACCACGCCTTTAAGGCAATCTATTACATACAGGGGAAGGTGGATAGAGTTTTTTTTTGCCTTCTTACATTTCATAAAGACCAATCAACACTATTTTGTTGAATCCATACCTACATAATGCAATGCATATCACATAAAAGGGGCACTGCAGTTGTTATGTTGCTACATAGAACATATAGTAGCTCTTGACATACATACTTGACCCCAAGCAGTAGAGGAAATCACGTGTTCAGATCTCACTTCTAGCACAGCTCCATAGTAACCACTTCCTGTGCTATGCTATTAGGGTTATCACACTGATCAGCCGTGGCCAGGAGATCTATTTTACTCAATTATAGAGAACCAATCAAAAACAGGCACTCAACCCAAATGGATACAGTTGTAAAGTCTGGTTAATGCTGCCATAATGGGAAGATCTGATATCACCAAGTAATTAAGAGTCCAGGATCAAACTTGTTGCCCTGGATCAATGGGTTAGATTTAGGGTTAGGAGTAAGGTTAGGGTTAGGGTTAGGGTTAGGGTTAGAGTACATTTATCCAGGACAAACAAGTTTAACATTGATCCTGTACTCTTAATTAATTGGTGATATCAGATCTTGCGCCATAATGCCCAAAAGAGCAACTGTGGATTTGGCGTGGTGGAAAGCGCTGTTTTGTTGTTGTTGGACATAGTGTAGGAGAAGCTAACACTCATAGACATAGTGTGTATGAGAAGATTCCAACATTCAATGTGGCTGAATTTATGAATTAAAGGATTTATCTGCAGTGAATCAACATGTAGCCTACTGTAGCACCTTACTCAGTGCTGCCAACAGCTTTGTGAGTAACAATTCGGTGCATGATGGTGATGGTGATACGGCAGCTAAGTAATGAAGCAGGCATAACATATTCTTATCAATTTGTTGTTTTGATATGCCCCCTTGTATTAGCATTATCTGCCAGGAAGAGTCCAGTCCAGCACAGAGGACATGCACAGATACGCTGATAGTCTATTTAAACACCTCCTCTCTCTGAGATCTGCGTGTTGGTTAACCACATTTAGCCTTACTGAGACTTACATAGCCAGCAGTTCACTTCCGGTGCAGCATTGTAGCATGGTGCATTAATACATGCTCGTCTTTTCATTGTGGAGGTCTTCAATACAGGGAAATGCTCCTGCACCATTGTTCTACCATTGTGTTCATGAGCACCGGTGTGCTGACACTTCTCCTACAAGGTAAGATCATTGAAGAACCCCCCACTCTGTGTTTTTGTGGGAGAGGTCTTGATACTTGTAACATTGTTGTTCAAAGGCAAGCTCAGAGAGGGGTTATTATCTGGTTTTGTGAACAACATGGACATACTGTACTGTATGGAATAAAGAGAAGAAATGGAAAATAATGGCCAGTGGCCTATTTGGTGTGTTTCAGGTGTGTTTGTCAGAGGTGATGATGTGACTCACATGAGTGCTGAGGTGGGAGGATCAGTGGTGCTGTACACTGGATATCGGGAGGAAGATGTGGGCGGTGTTGAATGGTCCTTTAATGATATAATGATTGCAGAACTGTACAAAAATGTTAGGGATGTCAGTTTTAAAGGCCAATTTGATGGAAGATTAGAAATCATTTCTGGCAATGGAAGTTTAAAGGTGAACAAACTAACAAAAGAAGACTCAGGTCAGTTATCATGTATTATCAAGGGGAAAAGAGGTAACCAGTTGGGTGTAAAGAGCTTTCAACTAAAAGTCTATGGTAAGCCAATCATCTCTCTTTCTCTCTCTGTTCTGCTCTGCTCTCTCTGTGCATTTATACAAACAGTCTGTATGTTTGTATTCAAACTCTTTGACTGAATTAGATAAAGAACAACACATAAACACACAGTTACAATGTCTTCTGTGTTGATTTAAATGCATTGTGTTTGCAAACCACCAAAAAAAAAAACCCACCAGTTGTCACCAGTTGTCTGATGTTTCAGATTTCACTCTCACAGTAAGAATAAGTGAGAAAATTACACAGCACCAGCTGAACAACACCTGCACCGTCAATTTGTTTTGTAATGCAAGCGGACCACCTGATATTCATTTCTCATGGAGTGGGCCCCACACAGGGAATGATGCCAGTTTGAGCTTCCTAATGTCACCAGCAGATGGCAGTCTCACTCTTACTTGTACTGCTAGTAAGGGCAGAAACCATAAAGTGGCTGATGTGACTGTCAAGTGTGACAACCAGACTCTAAATGAGCCTGATGTTGATGGTGAGTGTTTTGTTACTTAAATAAATAAAAAGATAATAAAACAATATTAAAAACAAACTGTTAATATATATCATGTAAATACGGATGAGTCCAATGTTTAGGCAATTACGTCAAGTCATGGATTCACTGCTCTGTTGATGCAAATGAAAATACCAATTATGAGAATTACAAGGGCTGTTCCATGCAGGCTACAATCATATACAGAACCTTTATATCTTTTATTATATAGTTTCAGTATTCCAAGTGCCAGCATAGCTTTACTGCAAGTCACCTGGTAGTGTGGAAATGTGTTCTGTTCTAGGTTGATTTTATGTAGCTACCAAAATCTGAGCATGGTTTAACACAGGCCTAGCATTCCTTGTGCTGCTGAATCTGGTGCACCACGAGGAATACTAAAATAAATCTAGTTCTGGTCATGAGGGAATGTCAAACTGACAAATGTGAGTGAGTCTATGTTTCTGTGTAACATTGCAGCTTCAGATGTTGTCTGTCCCAATCAGCTACCAGTTGGAATAAGTTTGGGAGCAGGAATCTCCTTTGCTGGCGCTGTTTTGATTGCTGTTCTGCACCGTTTCATAAAACCCAAAGGTAAGAATGAAACAACACTTTTGAAATGCCTGGAAAATTTATTTCAAGTTTTATGTGTGTACAGAATAAATGTTTTATTCAAATGCATCACCAAATGATTTTTTAATCCCTTCAGTTTTGTGTCTTAACTCAACAAATGAGTAAGTATCCCTTTTTTACATATCTGCTATAACAGCTAAGGACACAAAATACAAAACAATTGCAATTGACAGCCGTCAAAAAAGTGATGTTCCTTCCATCCTTTTTCCTACCAAGTACCTTGGTAGTACCAAGTACCTTGGTAGGAAAAAGATTTTTTTCCCCCATACAATGTGCTAAGCTCACTTTTGGTTTTATTCCTGTAGCCCCATATTCCCTTAATCTGACAAGCCACACTATAACATGGGGCGGAATCTTTCAAACTGCCTCTGCGCACAATAGACAAATCCGATGAGCGTTTTGTGTAGGCTGCCATCTTGTGGCGGCGCCATTGTTGGACTGTCAACAAACCTTTTTGGCAATGCGCAGTCAATGACAGCTAACAGCAAAGACCATGGAATACTCTGACATTATACAAGTAGTAGTGAATCTCGTAAATCACAATATTTTATGGTGTGCTATCACGTTATCCCTATGGACAGATTGGTGATCTGGGTAGCTCAATGATGGTGCCTGCTTACTTCCGGTAGTTTCGTCGGATTCGTATGATTCGTATGATGATTACAACCAATCAGGGCAACGAACAAGCTGATTCAAACAACACTAACTCCGTCCAATGAATCCCTGTCCACTTAGAGCGTTGTGATTGGCTAAACACCATCGATGCTTGAATACAACTTAGAGCACTGTGATTGGCTAAACATCACCGGTGTCAGAATACAACCTATGACTCATGGCTAGGGTACGTCTAGAGTCCTAGTGTAACGGTTACCAACTAGCCTGGGCTAGCTGGCGGCAGTACGTGTAAATCCTCACAACCTAATCCTTCAAGAACACTTCTAACTGCTGAGTTGGAAGCCTGAGCTTTTCAGCTCAGTGGTTAGAACATTTGAATCCCATGTGGGTTTGTTGAAGTTGGCAGGGCGGGGGGTTTCGGTGTGGACTACACTAGGAGCTAAACTAGGATAATATTCTGTTATACTGTAAGCTGCATTTTCACTATTTGGTCTATTAGCTCATGCTACTCCAAATGCGCAAGGTGAGCTCAAACAACATGGCTGTGATTGGAAGTACTCTGACTATTGCTCTCACAGATTTGCAGTAGTCAACTATAGAAATGTCAGGCCTCTGAGAGAACTGGTAAAGTTAACAATACACACACACACAATAGGAATTGAAGTCTTATCTTCAACATCCAGTATTTTGTCCCCATCTAGTGGTCAGCATGAGAATGAAGGCCCGTCCGCAAATCAGCCCACAGGGAGTAAAGAGGACCAATCTAGTCCTATTTATGTACCTCTCCAGAAGGGTGAGTAGATCACGATGTAAGTGTAACTGGTGTAATATGAGAGGCATGTACTGTACTAGAATATAAATTCTCTGTCACTTGTTCCTAGTCAGTGAAGATGTCTATCAAACAATTGCTGTGAAGGACTGAAGGTACAGTAGGTGCTCACATTTACTTCTTTTTGACATCTGCTACAATTTGCAACAGTAAGAAATTGCACAATAACTTAATAACATTATTCACTTCTTTACTCCAGTGTGTAGAGTTTCATGAATATAAGGACCTAACTCTGTGTGACTGCATCATCTACATCATCTACATCAAACCAAAGCTAATGGCTTTGAGGACTCTTTGCCCCTTTCTAAGGTGTCTAGGATGAAATTGAGTGGTTGACACAAAAATCTGGATGATTCGTCCTGTCTCAGCTATTTGTCTCATTTAGAATCTCTCCTGCCTTCTTCAGAATAACCAGCAACTGTATGTACATGTGCAATCCTGTTCTTAAAACACCCTTAAACATGTATTTGTTAAAATTTTATACATGTGCAACTCACCGAGTCGTTTTATGGTGTTCGCTGATGTTCACAAACAAGTATCATTGTGAAATTTTTTTTTATCTTTCTTGTACGATGTACTTTGAAATTTGCTTCATTTTTGTTGAATTATTACTATTGTTTTATTATAGTTATAAAACTTAATATAAACCTTTCAAATATTTCAACCTCCTTCATGCTCAATAAATTAGAGCTAATGATTGTTAGATCGAGAGCTAGTCAGCTACTCAAATATTTCAATCACACAGGAGGGCAATTGCGCAATTTGAACACGCTACACTGTCGCAGAGGAGGCATTAACCAGCTAAAAGTTAAGTGCTAACATGCTAATGGCAGGTCGATGTGTTTTCTGGTTAAACCTGATTTTTACAGGCTGTACCTTCATGAATTTTCTCTGTTCACCGCCTCTTGGACTCTAGCAACTCACCCAAGTATAGTGAAATTACTGAAGGTACAGCCTGTAAAAAATCGTTATGTAAATAAATATGTAAATAACTGTGCATTATTAAACTTCTCTATGCCTTGTTTTAAATGTAAACACCCACAGGAGTCTACAAAATTATGTTTGAGTAACTTTGAGCCTTGTCAATGGTGGAAAAGTGTGATTTATTTGCATGTCTCACAAGAGTGATTTATTTGTAGTAACACAATTTAAGCCATCTCACATTGGATTTCTCCTTTGAGAACAAGGAGTTGGTAGCCGAGAAATCTAGACGTACTCTAGTGGCGGCAAATAGATTTGCTCAACCAGTGCGTCTATAGCAAGCCATAGGGAATTTGATTGGACGACACTGTTGGCGTCATCTAATCAAAACGCTCCATGTGTTTAGGGTGGGCTTCGCCGAAAACAACAGCCTTTTGAATTGGTGTTTACATCTTCTTTGTTCCTCTGATTGGTCATCCTATTGCGTGCAGCTAGTTTGAAAAATAACAGCCTTGTTCCGCCCAAGATTGAGTTCCGTCTATCTCTCGATACCAGACTATACATTTCAATGTTATTGGATGACTTGCCAGGCTAAGGAATCAAGGCTACTCTATGAGGTTTAGCCTACCACTAGGGCTGGGTATCGAAAACCAATTCCAATTCAGAACCGGTTCAAAATTATCAATTCCATCGATATTGTACATCTCCAAACTCTAATTCTCTTCTCAATTCTTTAGTTTCTCTGCCCGCACGTCGCGGTGCATTAGCACCATGTGCTAACTACAATTTTCATAACAATCACATTAACTCCATTAACATAGCCTACCAGAGACAGAGACACGTAGCTGTTCTCAAACCTATAAAGACTGCCTTTTTTGCATGAACTAGGCTACTCAGGAATCGATAAGAGTATTGATAAGGAATTGGATTGATAGGCAGAATTGATAATGGCATTGATATTGATAAAATCTTATCAATACCCATCCCTATTTACCACTTCCACTTAACTGCCTTCTTGGAATAGCCTACCCCATGGACGTCACTAGGATCCATAGTCAAGGGGGGCTTAGCCCCAGAGGGGTAATATGTAGATGCGCGCGCAGAGCGCGCGCCGAAAATTTTTAATAAATAAATTATATTATAGGCCTACAGTGTATACATATGTGTGTATATTGCCAACTATTTATTACTTGAAGGACATTTATCAGAACACTCATATCTTAGGCTATTTTTATTAACAAAATTAGTCTAAATCAATTCATCAGACTGGTTTGTGAAGAGAGATGTTTGCAAATATCTCCATCAATGACTGTGGTGTAAATGAACTAGGCTCTTCTATATAGCTGCATTTATTTCAGTCTAATGCACTGAGCAAGATACAACAATGGTAACAACTAGCTTAGTTCAAATCCTAGGGACATCTGATGATACAGTCAAATATGAAAGTTTCTAAAACATTTATTCTGCAAAATGAGCATACAATTATAGCTACTACAATATTATGCTAGGCTATAGCAAATAAATATGTCCATCAATGCATGTAGGACAAACTAATATGGCATAGACTACAGGCTATTTCATAGTTCAGTCTTTTGGAGAATATGTTGCCTAGAAATTTGCTGGATCAGACTATAGCCTGCCAAACTTCAGATTTTTCCTGCTCAACTTGAAGCATAGTTCGTCATCAGTTACAACAAGAAAAAAATGCTCTCAGTGGATGCAGGCAGAGCTGGAGAATTTACTGAGAAATTTCACATGTACTTAAAGTGGACTTTCTCTTGGACCGTTTATCATAGCAATTGGTGACTAGTACCATTGGAAAGCTTGGAGCCTACTGAATCCGATGGTGTCCGGAGATCGCGTATCTGACGTTAACTCCGCGAGTAATATAACCGCTAAGAATGGATGTAATTTACATACAATGAAAATAATCTGCCCAGCGTTAGGGGGCTTGGGGGAAATTTAGGGAGGCTTGAGCCCCCCAAAATGGACCTAACAACGTCCATGGCCTACCCCCTTTATCTTAACCAGCCCCCGGACTACTGTAGGTTCTTTGTATGAAAGTCTGGACTATGGAGAAACAATTACTTGCTGGAAATGTTTAAAGGAAAGGAAAGAGTAAGTTTAGGCATAGCCCTGTTGCACGAGCCTTCAGCAATATATTTCGCATGGAATGAAATACATTTCCAACAACATAGACATAACACAAACGTGAAACACTTTACATTGAGTCAAGGGTACCCCACTTTCGGTTTCAATTAGTCTGTTTCCATTGATCCTGTGTAAAGTGCTTGTTTGCTTCTGCGTTCACGTTTGGTCTATGCTGTTCCAAATAATTTTGTTCCACCTGCTAAATAGTGCATTTAGCATGCTCGCTCTACAAGGCTATGCTTGAATTCACTCTGGAGCACCGTTTTAAATTCAAAACAATTGGATCATACTTGACTGATAGGCTATCTATTCTCGCACTGCACTCTTAAAGCTTGCTGATTGGCTCGGGCACAATGGACCTCATGCGAACGAGGTCAGTGGCTGGAATGCCAGAACCTCGTATGAAGAGAAGCAAACACCGAGGGCCTGGTTATGACTAAGCTCGGCTACTGCTGTCCTTCTTCAGACATGCAACAATCTAGCCTAGAACTCTAGACACACTCTAGCGGTAGCAAATTGAATTTGCTCAGCGAGTGGGTCTAGGCACTCAGCCATAGCTCAGACCTCGATTGCGTCTGAGCTGTTTCTGAGCTGTTTACGCTCTTGGTTGTATTCAGACATTGTGGTGTTACACTAGTCACAACGTTATATCTGGACAGGGAGTTTTTGGTTTCGTTTTTTAGTTGCTAGTCGCGCTAATTCGTTTTTGCAGTTTTACCCGGAGATCTCTATAGTCTGGCGTGTCAGGCTAGCAACAATCAGGAATTAAGCACATACACCAATGAAAGCGGTCATCCAAAAGTGCAGTGTCCACCAAAGTGCACAAAACAGCTGCAGATATTGCCCATTGCCATCTTGTTTAAATAATGGAACAATGTGAAAATCTACCAGCAAATCGCTAAAACAAAATATAAAAAGATATCGTTTTGCACAAAAAAGCCATGGCAATTTGTATATTATGCCTGCGCCAAGTGTTTGCATGATGGCTATCATTATGGTGACAGATGTAGTAACCAAAATCTCATTGTGTCCAACAATGCGATTGGCTTTTTCAAGGCAAGGCAGGACTTCCGGTTTCTCTACACTGCCATCTTTGACTTTTAGTACAGTTTCGGAGAAAATAATTCTGTACAATGTCTCGAGCTGTCCATACACCAACACTCACTGTTATTGCATGCATATTTTGTGCATGTGGTTATTGTGGGAGCATTTTCGGTCTTAATTATAAGAAGACTAATTTTGAGAAACACAAACCACTGCCCCCCTCCCCCTCTCTCTCACACACATACACGCACATAAATAGACTGTATGTTAGTCTGTGCTCACCACACACATCCCCTACTAAGACTTATCTGTAACCCACTTTCATGCTGAAAGTTTACTCCTTTCTTTCTTTCTTTGTTTATTTATTTGTCTCTCTCGCTAACATTACTCTCTTCTACTCTTTTTTTAACATCTTTTGGACACATACTGTAGGCCTACATACTCTCTCGCTATCTGTTTTTTGCTGGAGGGAGCACCTCTCTTCTCATTTAGGTCTTCAGAGCAGCGGAATGCTCCAACACCATTGCTCTCCTGTTGTGTTCACCAGCACCTGTGTGCTGGCACTTTTCCTACAAGGTAAGATTTTCTGAGAACCTGCACATCTCTGTTTTTGGACCTAGTCCTTGTCAGTACTTAGTATCTTTCAAAGATAAAGACTTAAAAAAAAAAACAAAAAAAAAAAAAAAACAGATCTATAAATTATCATCTTCATCTTACATATCTTATTTGAACATTATCAAGGTACTTTTGGTTGGATATGTAGCAATGCACTAGCAAGGCATTCAGCAAAAATGCCTCACATGATCATGAAGGCTAGGCTAAAAATAAATGGCAGATGATGAAATAATGAGAAGCTTTTGATATGGATTTTTACCCACACTTTTCAAAACCTTATCTTAAATTGGACTTACAGTTGGTATCCTCTGAGCATTAGAGATTTTTTTACGCATCTGGTAGCATACGTTTGCCCGTGATATGAAGTTTGATGTAATTACAACTACAGCCACTAGGAGTAGTCTAATAGCCCTTTTCCACTGACTTTTAGTGCCTACTTAGCCCTACTGTACTCTACCCGCATACTGACCGTTTCCACCGGCCATTGTAGCCCAGACCCGGTCCCATTTTCGGTCCCTGCTTTGAGCAGGTACAAGCCGGGCTGAGTAGGGACGTTCCCGTGGCTGCTGGCTGCTGATTGGTCATACACGCGGTCTCTGCTGAGCGAGCATTGGTGCAGAATTTTAAACTGTTTTAGCATCGTAACATGCTCCAAATTTCACCCCAAAAGCCATGCAAACATCTTGCAACATAGAATGGTAGTGTGTATGACTTCAAGTGACTACAAAAATGGTTGAAACAGTGCTTGTTAAAGCAGCCACATAACGTTACCTGTTTGTTTACTTCCCAGCAAACATGGAACGTTATGGGAACCTTAACTAACGTTCCCTCCTGATTCTCCTATGGTTATTTTAAAAACGTTGTCATATTTTGGTTCGGAGAACGTTAAAACTCTAACGTTACAGTGTGGTAACTTTGTGACTGTCTGAAAACGTTCCCTTGTGGTTATTTTTTGTAAGTTGTATTTACATTACAATCTGATAGATATTATGTGTAAATTATCATTAAACAACTTGATTTTGACTGTTTATGATAATAGATTTCGGCTATCTTAATTTTATGACTCACAATTAGTGATGTATCAGAGGTAAGTTTTTCTTTTTTCCTCACTGTGTAAACAATGTCGTGGGCCAGCGGTAACAAACATGCCTGCGGCGCGGGAGACCGGGGTCCGATTCCTGGTCGATTCATACACAATTATTGTGTTTATTTATTAATATTTTTCTCACAAAATGTCACGTTGGGATAACGTTGCGGGAACGTTCGCCTAACCAGAAATGCAAACCAACAGCTAAGGTTCTAGTTCCGTTTAAAAAACTTTCCTGGTGCCCCTTCAGACAACCAAAGCTACTTTCAGGGAACGTTCCCGGAACCAAAAAATGTTACTGGGGTTTACTCCCTTGCAGAGACGAAAACTTGTTTGGCAGACATGAATTATATTCCAGAATCTTCCTTTTTGTGTTCAAACCATGATGTTACAACAGCCTGTCATGACACATGAGCCTTACAATACCCATAATGAGCATGTACAACAAAGCTATCGATATCTTGTCTATCTGTTCACATATCTGTTGCTGGGTTGTCATATCTGAGTATCTGATATATTGTGCAAGCACCATGCAATAATTACAGGTTTATCCAAAAGTGAAACTAATGTTCCCTGTTTTCATTGAAAATGCACTTCTATTAACAAATATAAATTAATTTCACTTTTGAATAACTATAATTTCGCTAGATGCATATAGCAAGATCTGGCAACGTAAGAACACATCTGAAGAGACGTCTTTTGTGCTGGCATTACAGCTATTGTAATGCTCATGACAGGCTATTGTAACATGGTCAGTAATGTTTGAACACAAAAAAAGGAAGATTTGGAATTAGTCAGGAGGGAATTTGTGAAGATCGTGCACTTCTGGACAAGTTTTTGATATTTGGCAGGGTGTTAGGTATAGGCCTAAGGATTTCAAAAATCAATGGATACAAGTTGGGATGACCCCCTAGTGGCTGGTATGTATACAATCCAAAATGTCTGGTATGCATACAAGAAATGGCTGTATCTAGGTTTCTTTTAGTCTTAAATTATTGTATAATGTCATTTTCTACATTGTTTGGCACAAGGAATCCAATTCTGATATTTCTTCTTTTAGGTAAAATTGTATGTTAAACCTATTATCATAGTCATCTTAAGCTAAAATAAACTGTCAATATCTATGAAAGAGACACAGAATTGGAGGTGTCTCATCACCTTCCGAATGCATGCCACATTTTGTGATATTCTGTCCATTGGGGGCCATACAGTAAATTGATTCATGACATTTTACAGCAGGTGGCCGGACATTTTTCTGCAAATATCTTAATGACCATAGGGCCTAGGAGGACCACATTTTTTATAAGATTGTCTACAGGGGCCGTGTAAACCTATCCTATGATCACCCATTCCATGTATAGCACCACCAAGTTAAAAATGATCGGTGTTCACAGGGGCGTATTTCACAAAACCAGAGTAAGTAGATCCAAGATAAGTGACGAAGACGGGGCTTGACCAAGCCTCTTCTAGGTAAACAAGCTCAAAACGTTTCATGAACGTCAAGCACGGATGAGTTGAGGCGTCTAGGTCAAGCCGGATCTAAGTAATTCTGCATGCACGCGCGTGCACGTTTTTCAACAAACTCACTCACGGTGTGAATTTGAAACACGCATGTCATATAATAGTTTGCGTGGAAGAAATCAAGTGTAATTGCCTGACGCTTACAAGGAAACAAAACTATTTATATTAAAGACGGGACATTCAATAGCATCTGCAAACTTAAGAGAGAAGGAGTGTCAGACAGATCGCTGCACAAATACGTACGCTCCCACCTGTGATTGTGTCCTCATCTTGCAATGCGAAGTAGTTTGTTTCTTTTAAAAGCTCGCCACTGAAACAGTAAAATGTTACATCGTCTTTCTCAACGAATCTATGGCAGATATTTTAGCCAATATGTCCCACATTTCTACTTTGGTAGCTTTCTTCTTATCATATGAATAAAACGAACTGCCATTTTGCAAAATGGTGATTTTCTGATAGCTTTTTGAGTTAATACAATGGTGAAAAATTTATAGACTATTTAATCCTTCTAACACGTGAGGGTCTGTTTGGACTGAGTGAACCAATGAGATACCAGAATTATCATCAGAATAAGCTAAGCCTGGCACTTAGCCTGGTCAGGAGCAGGCTAGCTTCCAAGTATAAATTCCCATGGTAACTTATATGTGATCTCTTCTGTGAAACCAAGTCAAGGATATGTTCATCCAGGATAACCCAGTAAGCCTGCCTAAATCCCCTATCTTGGTTTTGTGAAATACCCCCCAGGTATTCTTGGCTGACATGGTCAAAACCGAATAAAATTGGAGGCCTCCCTCAAATGCCTCACACCACTCTTTCCTCTGACGTATGTGACGTGAAGGGAACTGCTTGAGTAACAGGACTGAGTAAAGTCACTGCCTTCTAACACGCTTCTAACAAGGGCCGTTGGAGCTGCTCAAAGTTGATTGGTTCTCGATTAAGTAGATGGAGTTCCCGATCTTTCAGGGGCTCAGAAACCCTGTGTAGATTGACAAACAATCTACCGATCTACCGAAGGTGCTGCGTCACTGCGTACCTTATGGGATTTGCGGAGTTTGATCGCCATCCGTGCCCCTCGAATGTTTTTCTGGAGTTTATCCAGTAGGTGTTGGTGCATGCCGCAGCGCGTTCTTCAACCGCTTTCCTCCAACCACCCATTATGATACCCGGATGATGAGCTCCATTGCCATGGTGGGGAAAAGGTGCAGCCCACCATAATGCCAACCTCGAGGTGCTGCCAGGCAGTTGTGCTAGCCTGCACTGTGACATAAAACTGAAGGTCCTGAAAGTAGGCTTTGAGCAGCCTTGTGGGACTTGGAAGAAGTTGAACGCTATCCACAACATTTCATGCGGCACAGATCCGAAGGCATTGGTGAGATCTAGAGAGACCACATGCAGGTCTTTCTTCTCCTTCTTCGCCTTCTGGTTCTGGTGCCAGATGACATTTGTGTGTTCCAGACAGCCTGAGAATCCACTTATCCCTCCTTTGTGCACTGAGCTGCCAACAAAGTT
Source organism: Sardinella longiceps (assembly GCA_027497455.2). NCBI lineage: Eukaryota > Metazoa > Chordata > Actinopteri > Clupeiformes > Clupeidae > Sardinella > Sardinella longiceps. Next base: position 26,454,385 of record JAODXP020000028.1, on the reverse strand, counting down.
GTTCTTCTATAGGAAAGCTGAGAGCCTCTGAGCCACACCACTGAAGAATATCTTTCCTTCCACATTTAGGAGACTGATCTGGCGGAATTGGTCGATGGTTGAAGAATTCTTCTCTTTGGGAATCAGGATCCCTCCCGCCCTTCGCCATGCATTTGGTATAATTCCTTTCCCATGCCACTCTCATCAGCTTCCAGAGGTACCTCAACACTCCCAGGGTATTTGTATAGAGCCTATATGGAACGCCAATGTGCCCAGGGGCTGATGATGCTCTTGCCCGCTTTACTGTGCTCTGATGTTATCTTCGCTCCATGTAGGAGGCCTTGTTTCCATCTGGTGTTCAGCTGGTTGGATTGGTGGCGTCACCCAGAATGCTGGCTGGTATGTGCCTCTGGTTGTCGGAGAAGGTCTCTGAGGGTAGCTTTGAGGGTCCCAGATTTATCCTTAACGAAGAGGGCTTTCACGAACTTGTAGGGATCTCTGTAGAGGGCACTTTTCATTCTCTCCTTCTTCTTGGTTGCTTTCTCAAGCATTCAGCTCTTCTCAGCATTGCCAGACGCTGCTTAATGTCACCTTACAGTGCCTCAAGTTCCTCTCCACTTCCGCTGCCTTGTTCCACTGTTTTCTCAGGCACCTTCTTTCCTTCACCAGCCTTTCAATCTCTCTTTGCCTTCTGGACTTGGAATGAGCTGGTTCCTTCAGTACCTTACGGCACTCGCTTTTCAACCCAAATCTCTCTGTCCCATAGCTGCAGATGACTTCTCCAATCTTGTCCAGCTTCTTCTCTACACCACCTTGCAGCCCCTCCAGGAGATATATTGATGGTTCCCCACTCCCCACTTTTCTGACAAGATTTAGGCCACAAGATTTGAGGCTTTTGATCCTTTTTTTCCTAACTTGATGGATCTTGAGACCCTTCTCAGATATCTTTTTCCAGCCACAGATGCAACTTTGTAGCTTGTGTCCTGCCAGACTGCTGTCGTTTCCGTTGCAAGGTCCGTTACCATGTGGTTCACCTATGAGTCCATCTTCCACCCCCACTCTTGTAGACTAACCCTTTCAAACATTTTGTAGCCATATTGGGTGGGACTGACTAAAAACCTAAATTTAGTCTTTTCTTTTTCTGTTGGGGGCCATTTTGGATTGTATGTATACCAGCCACTAGGGGGTCACCCCAACTTGAATCCATTAATTTTTGAAAACCTTAGGCCTATATCTAACACACTGCAAAAAATCAAAAACTTGTCCAAAAGTGCACGATCTTTAGCCTATGAGTCCATCTTCCACCCCCACTCTTGTAGACTAACCCTTTCAGACATTTTGTAGCCATATTGGGTGGGACTGAGTCACTATCTAGTGACCAGCTCCTGCCAACATGCCAACACGAAACTTGGCATGCATTTTGACACACCTTCAATTTTGTTCAGTTTTGACCATGTCAGCCAGAGACACCTGTTAACACTAATTATAATACCTCACTTTAGCTTTTTCATTTTTAACCAGGTGGTGCTATACATGGAATGGGTGATCATGGGATAGGTTTACATGGCCCCTGAAGACAAGCACATAAAAATGTGGTCCCCCTAGGCCCTATGGTTCTTTAATTTTTCGCAGAAAAATGTCCGGCCCCTGCTGGCCAGTTGGTGTAAAATGTCATAAAATGTCATAAATCAATTTACTGTATGGCCCCCCATGAGCGAATATCACAAAACTTGCCATGCATTTGGAAGGTTTCATAATGATCTGAGACCTCCAATTTTGTGTGACTTTTTCACAGATATTGACAATTTATTTTAGCTAAACTGATATAATTAATATGATTAATATAAAATGCGAAGAACAACAAAACAAAGAAGAAAAATTACATTATACAACAATTTAAGACTAAAGGAAACCTAAATTTAGTCTTTTCTTTTTCTGTTGGGGGCCATTTTGGATTGTATGTATACCAGCCACTAGGGGGTCACCCCAACTTGTATCCATTGATTTTTGAAAACCTTAGACCTATAGACGAATCCGACGAGCGTTTTGTGTAGGCTGCCATCTTGTGGCGAAGCCATTGTTGGACTGTACACAAAACATTTTGACAATGCACATTCAATGCAATTCACATGCACATGCAATTCTGATATTATACAGGTAGTAATGAATCTCGTAAATCATGGCATTTTATGGTGTGCTATCACATTATTCTTATGGACAGATTGGCGATCTGGGTAGCTCAACAATGGCGCCTGCTTATTTCCGGTAGTTTCCTCGGATTCGTCTATATCTAACACCCTGCCAAAAATCAATAACTTGTCCAGAAGTGCACGATCTTCATGATTTTCGACGAATTCCCTCCAGACTAAATGTTTTTCACGTCTGGGTTAGTCAAGTTTTCGTCTCTGTCATTGAAGGAGTAGTTATAGCAGAATTGACTTGGATTAGCTGTAGCCAGAGTGTAAACAGGTATGTTGCTGCTTTGACAATCAAACTGCTTTAACCACTATTTTAGTCATTTGAAGTCATACACTCTTCAGTTCTGCGTTGTAAGGTGTTCACTGATGTTGCACAGCTTTGGGGGTGAGATTTGGAGCATATTACGATGTTCAAAACAGTTTAAAATTCTGCCCCAATGGGTTAGCTGTCGGTGCTAATTCTCCGCTAATTTCTCCGAAAAGTGATGTAACTCCGCCCAACCCACCAAAGTCATTCGGGCCAAGTCGGTCTTATTTTTCAGTGGAAATGCAAGCCAAGAGCGGGGTAGTGTAATGTAGGGCCAAGTAGATACCAGGCTGAGTAGGTACTGGGCTGTATCGAAAAGCCATATAAGCTCACTGTGGCCAGAGGCATATATGGAGACAGTTCTGTCCTCTGGCCTAGAGGACGTCAAGTTGGCCTATATGACGTTACAGTACTAGCCTGGGCGAAAGCCGACTGTTGACTATAAAACGTGATACCTCCAAACTTCTATTAAAGGAGAAAGCCGGCGTGAATCAACATGTAGTCCTACTGTTTTGTAATACCAAGCGCTATTGTTATCTCTGGATTTCATGCAAGGCAGACTGAGATAGCAAAACAGCAGCTAACGTTAACAGAATGGGGCATTTCAAAACGAAAGCAAATCGACTAGGTTTCGTTTTTGACATGCCTCATTCAGTTAGTGTTAGCTGCCGTTTCGCTAACTCGGTCTACGATGCACAAAATTTTATCATTGAGGTGGCGTTCAGTAGCGCTTAGCAGTATAAAACAGCAGGGCTAGGTGTTGATTCACGCCGGGTTATACCTTTAATCTGTCCAAGCTCCCCATGTGTTCACCTGCCATTTATGACTTTGCTAGCCTATATATCAAACTTGTCCCTCCTGCATCAGCACTATGGCCATTTCAGACAACAATGCAGTGCACTGTTTAAATCTCTGTTACAATGCACAAAATAGCCTGGTATTAATATAATTCTGTTTATTAGGCTACTAACCCAGAGCACACAATTACCAGAAATATGAAAAGATAGCCTGCTGCATAATAGTGAGGTATCTGCAAAAAATATGCCAACCTATATTTTCTTGATATCAACACTGGTGTATGACATAAACTGACATATTATAAATGATTGAAAATCCAGTTGATTTGATGTCAATGATAATAGTGGGGCTGTTTAGGTCTTGTAATCATAAGAATTGTGCACAAAATGAAAGAAGCATGAAAATTTCAGGGTTTGTTCTTGATCACATAAGCTTTGATTTAATATGTGGAGGCCTTCTCTGTCTGATCACAAGACACTCATTTCTGATGAGTTCAACACCCCCAGAAGTCAATGATGGTCACTCAGAGGTCAAAGGCCAAGGTTGATTGAAAGACAAATCAACCACATTTCAGTCATTCTACATACAAACTTCCCTATCTGTGAGTCTGATCATAACAAACTCATTTCTGATAACTCCAACACCCCCCAAAGTCATTAATGCTCAGAGGTCAAAGGTCAAGGTCGCTTGGGGGGGGGGGGGGGGGGACACACCTCATTTTCAGTAATTCTAAATACAAATGTGCAACTCTATTGTATTCTATTAGAAATTAAACGTAAATATGAACATGACAACAAATATAGGCCTATGAATATGAACATGAAAAGAACAGGCCTACTCCCTATGCAACATAAATACAATAGAGTTCAACAGTTTAGACTAAATAATGAGCTCTCTAAAAATTATTATAAATTTAGTACAGTGGAATTTGTTGTACAAGCCTTGACCTAGGGGTTGCGTTAGTGCTGGCCTTCAGTGTGGGCATATTTTAGTCACTGCTGTCACCAGAACATGTGCACAGTAGGGATGCGGACGAGTAGTGAGTCTTAGTCAAGGTTGAGTCCTTGAAGCTTCAGGTCAGAGTCAAGAACGGGTAAAAAAAAAAAACACGTCCAGAACAAGTAAAAACTTATCAGTTTTGATATTCTTGATCAGAGGCCTACAGAATAAGCTAGTTTGGGTTTTTTTTCTGCCCAAATTCTGTCTAATACTCTAATATGCTGCTCTGTTATCTACATGTTAAGCCCACCCAGACTTTGAATCATCGTAGTACATGAAGAGCAAATTCTATTTTTCTAATGAAACTTTATTCCCCTATAACACTTACATAAATATAATTGCACAGTGTAATGTAGATAATGACCGTGATACTGACTCTTTTACACCGGCCCTTCCACAAACACAAGAGATGGAGACGAGACCACCTATGCCGATTCCAAATCAAGAATGACTGATAGATTTTGACTAACGGGCTACTGTAGGTATTAACAGTGAACCGGTGGATGCCAAGTCAATAAATTGCCAAGTCTCAAAACAGTAGCCCCACTTTCTCTGGGGGACATGTTAACATTCAGGGTTAAAAGGGGGATTTGTATTTCTTTGTACATCTTTGCCATCTCCATCCTAAACAAAAATCATGTGTGTAATGGGTGTGCTAAGTATGTTCCTCCCCATGTTTCCCAACCCCCACTCAATGCCACCATCACTCATGCTCTTTCCCTGTGCCTATACCCACCTATACAAATGTGTTTGTCTTTTGTGAATGTCCTATGTACTTATGTTCATCCCCTAATACAAATGTGTTTTTGTCTTATATGCTGTCTTTTGTGCATGTCCTATGTACTTATGTACATCCCCTGATAAAAATGTGTTGTTGTCTTATATGCTGTCTTTTGTGCATGTCCTATGTGCTTATGTACATCCCCTGATACAAATGTGTTCTTGTCTTATATGCTTATGTATATGTGTACTCTATGTTTACTGTATGTAACATCAGTGCAGAAAGGAAACTGAAAACAAATTTCCCTCAAGGGACAATAAACCAACTAACCAACTAACTAAATGAGTTCCATATGCTCATAAACATTGCAATACACATTTCTATCACATTTCCATCCAAAGGTAAACCTTTTTTAATGCAAGCTTTGAATGCCTCCAAGCTGAGAATGCCTACACTTTAGGCCAAGTTTAAAGGAAAATACTGGAGTGAATTCAAGCATAGCCCTGTTGAAAGAGCTTGCTAAATGCGCTAGTTAGCGAGTGGAACAAAATAATTTGGTACAGCACAGACCGAACGTGAACGCAGAAGCGAAAGAGGCACTTTATACTGAATCAATGGGACCTTACTGATGGGAACCGAAAGTAAGATCTGAGGTTACATTGACTCAATATAAAGTATTTCGCGTGCGCGTTAGATCTATGCTGTTCGGAATTCTTTCATTTCCTGTGAAATATATTGCTGTAAGAAGGCTCGTGCAGCAGGGCTATGCTTGAATTCACTCCGGTACTTTCCTTTAAGGTTCAAGGGGGTTTTCTTGTCAGTTAAACCACTTACATGTACAACGTAAAAAGAAAGTACTGTAAGTTTTTCAGGGACCCTGGTGAGATAGTTCACCACACCACATTAATGACATCTTTGCCAGACCACACTTCATTTATGAACTGTGCGCAAACCAGGCCTCAAGAACAAACCTTCGGAAGTTTCATGCTTCAAGAACAACATCAACACTACTTACCTTCAATTGCTTAATGAAATACAATGGAGCTGTAAGTTTGCATTTAGAATAAAGTTCTTTTTTTTCCCCAAGTGACCGTGGGTGGGTGATGGGGGGATGTTGTTGGTCTTATCAGAAATGAGTTTCTTATGATCAGGAACTTTGTATTTAGGATTACTGAAATGTGGTTTATTTGTTTTTCAATCAACCTTGACCTTTGACCTCTAAGTGATTCATTGACCTCTGGGGGAGTTGGACTCATCGGAAATGAGTTTCTTGTGATCAGACTGACAGAAATTTGTATTTAGGATTACTGAAATGTGGTGTTTTTTTCAATCAAACTCAATTTGATTGATGCTTTGTCTTTCAGGTGTGTGTGTCTGGAGTGATGAGACCAGCATTAGTGCTTTGGTTGGAGGATCAGTGGAGATGATACCTGGATATCAGGGAAGAGATGTTGATGCTGAATGGTATTTTGGAGGCAAAGTAATTGCTGAAGTGATAGATAATAACATCGTTATTTTGAAATCCCAATTTCAAGGAAGATTAGAAATGTATCCTGGGAATTTTAGTTTAAAAGTAAGTAAATTAACAAAAACTGACTCTGGTCAGTTCATGTTTGCAACCACAGTGCTGAATACACCACAATTCAGAAAAAATATTCAACTAAAAGTCTACGGTAAGCTAATCATCTCTCTCTCTCTCTGACTGTGTCTCAGTCTCTGAGGCGTCTTTATCTGTGTATACATGATAACGTAAGAAGTCTGTACTATGTCAATAGACAACAGACAGCAGCCCATCAGTACATACACAGAAATACGCGCACACACACACACACACATACACACACACAGTGCTATGACCCTAAGAATGTTTTATTTGACTCATAGTCCCAGTGCTATGTGCCAAATAATGATTCTTAAAATATTGATTCAGATAACACGCTGATGGCACATGTGATGAAGAATGTGACCCTCCACCAGCAGAACAACAGCTGCTCGGTCATATTGCTCTGCAATGCCAGTGGTCCTCCAGATTCAAAGTTTTCATGGAGTGGGCATCAAACAGGGATTGGTAGTATCCTGCGCTTCCCTTTATCACCAGCAGATGGCAGTGTCACAGTCACATGCACAGCAGCGAGAGACTTCAAGGAAGTCTCAGACACTGTAACTGTCCAGTGTAGACCTACCAACAAGAAAACTGACTCTGGTGAGCATGGTGATGACATATCTTCAAATGGTGACCTTTTACTTATTAAGGGGGGGACGTCTCTGTTTGGCCTGCACAGCTTAGAGGTGGTGCAGAACCTAAGGCCTAATTCACATATTAACTGCACGTTCGCGATCTGAGAGCTGTGCTGTCCGTGAGCTGTCCTTTCGCGGTGCCTTTGTGTTTATGCATTCACTGCCAGAGCTCTGCATTTACTTAAATGCTTGAAAAAATAGAACTTTCTATTTTAAAAAGGTGGTTCACTGCTCATAAACCGGACAGGAGCTGCACAGAACACGCGTGTAGTGTGCATGATCTAACTTGTTACCATGCATTCTAAATGAAAATTGACCAAACCTGATTCACTGGGTTAGCTAAATGAGGAGCTAAATTCAGCAGCAGCACTTGGTAGTCCTAGGATGACTCATTTTCCTGTGCAGCTCACCTGTCGTGCCATGATGCCATCCTGCCCCACTCAGCAAACTTGTGTAGTGCCACTTTTCTGTGGTCCACATGGTTGTAGTACATAAAACATATATTTCCCTTTTGTGACCAATTTCTTGGGAAATAGCCTTTGGCATAGGCTTATGCTAGAGTGCTTAACATATTTGCTAAGGTGGTGGTGTAGTTGTTACCTGCGCCAAGGAGGTTATGTTTTCACAGGCATGTGTGTGTCTGTCTGTGTGTGTGTATGTGTCTGTCTGTGAACAACATACATGTAACTCGAAAAGTACTACACGGATTTGGATGAAGTTTTCGGACAATGTGTGCATGGTGGACGAACTGGCGCTGACAAAACCCGCATGGACGAATCGCCCTGTATCCGAGTTGCCCTACTATTCTTGATGAAATTTGTATCAAATACTGTTCAATTCTGTCTCGTCTTTTAGTGTAAAACACGTAAGTTAATTTTTCCTTTTGTGTAACCTTGGCGTTTCAGACAGTGCCTGTTCTAGTCAGCTTGCAGTTGGAATAAGTCTGGGAGCAGGAATCTCCTTCAGTGTTACTGTTTTGATTGCTGTTCTGCTTCGTTTCATAAAACCCAAAGGTACGAATGAAACTAAAAAAGACAGATTTTTTTTTCAGTAAATATTACAGTTAAAGAGATTTTGAATAACTGCTATCAATGAAAATCATTTTACATATATTTGTGATTTAAAGTGATTTTTTTCATTTCTCGCCTCAGTTTTGTGTCTTCATTCAACAGACTCGTAAGTATCATTTTATGTATATCTCATTTATCATCATCAAGGTATTATCCAAATAACAATGTACTGCTAAGTACAAGGTAAACAACAGGCCTTGCTTCTTCGTTTTGGGATGTCCTTGTTATATGGCTAGTCTAGCCAAAAGTTTACACTTTTTAAATTGCTACTTTCAGATTTTGCAATGTATGACTTGCACTTTTAAAATAGTTGCAGTGATAATAAGTAAAATTACTTGCAAAATGATACTAAGGAGATATGAAAAAAAAAAAAAAACTCAGAATACCACTGACAAATGTCTATTTCCGGCTCTTGCCGAATATGAAACTGACAATGAAAGCTAACTGAATGGAGCAGCTCACTCTCGGCTGTGATTGCTGTAGAAAATTACAATCCTCATACACAATAGGCAATAAAGCCTTATCTTCAGCATTATGTCTCCATCTAGTGGTCACCAGCAGCAAACCATCTACCAGAATGTAGAAAAAGCCTCAAGTCAGCCTACTGGTGGTCAAGGGGACCAGTCTACTTATGTACCTCTCCAGAAGGGTGAGTAGAGTCTGATATCACTGTGACTGTTTTTGTACATTATTCTTGTAAGGGTATAAACACTCTCTGTCACCTTCTCACAGTTCAAGAAGACGTCTATCAAACAATTGCTGTGGAGGACTGAAAAGAGGTACAGTATGTGCTCATATATATTTACTTATTTTTGACAAATACTGTAAAATTGCAATATTCTGTCTAAATCAATGGATGTAACATATAATATTCACTTCCTGAATCCAGACAACGACCAGACTTCCAGAACACAGCTTCATGGTCAAGAGGAAACTTTCAGAAATTTTCAGTTCAGTTCAGTTCAGTTTATTGTCAAAGTATAATCAGTGCAATGAATGTCAATCTATGTAAGTTAAAGGGACAGGTAGGCTACATAATGCAGAATTCTCTGTCACAGAAAATAGCTTGATTGTTGCTGAATTTTGAGGCATGGTGTGCGTTACAATACCTTGGAAGCCGTTTTTTTTTTTTTTTTTTTCCCACAATAAAAATATTGCCAAATGATAAAAGTATCTACTTTTCTTCAATTTCCATCTGTTCATTTGATTTCTTCATCTGTTTGTTTTCTCTTATTGCTGTCAACTATTGTTGTTGTGCTGCAAAGTCTGCATAAGAAGTAGGCTAGTCTAATCTTGTATACTGTATATACTATACATGGTGAAGTGCAGCTAACATCATCCTCATTGACTATTACTCTGGAGGCACAGAAAGCTGCCTCAGTTCCTCTCCTTTCACATTTTTATATCACAAGCTTTCACTTTACCAATATTTACACCCAAGTGAACTGCTCTATAGCTGTAGTTAGCTCCAGATCTAGCCATCCTACATGTAGTATTTATATTATTATTATTATCAAAATAATTGGACATAAAATTGTGAATACATCATGGCAGGAATTTAGGTGAAAACTGGATTTGGATTTCTGACTATCCAAGCCTCTTCCAGAAATAATTTGAAACAGTCTGACACACAGACAAGGCCTGCAGTTCTGCAATCATGTCTGTAGTCTTGCCAGGAGGCAAGTGTGTGTGTGTGTGTGTGTGTGTGTGTTTATGAGCATGCATTTTGTGTACAAGCATGCATGGCTGTGGAAATATCGAGCTCTAAAAATCAACAATGACATCTTATCATACTTATGCACACATGGGATTTTGCGTGTTGCAGAAGCTTGTGAAAGCCTATTAAAAGCTCAGTTGCAAAAATGGTATTCTTTTCTCATCGAGGATCTTTGGTCTGTAGCCGTCTTTACATTCAGGCCACTGAAAGTTGAAGGCACCTTGCAATATCAAATTATTTAATAATTTTGAAAAAGTAAACAAAAGTAGTAGAACCTGGGTTAAATAAACATTAAAGGGTACACCTCTGATATGGGTGCCTCTGTGGTTGACTTTGATGTAGAGCAGCAATAAAGAGGAAGTGGGAGGGGCAGACCACATGCATGAACGCTATAAACTGATAATATTACTCATCTACACCACCACAGATTCTTCAGAAGCCAGATATGTCATGGCAGTTCATGTCTATGGGAGCAAATTGGAGTCATCCGAGCTAGCAGCCACTAGCCTGGCCACGCCCTCCCAGTGAGCTGCGACCCTAATCAGTGGCATGCTGGCACCCCAAGCAGTCAACCTCTGTAGATGCAAAAGCCAAGTAAAGCTAGATAGCTAACTACCTTATTTGGCATTAGCCTCATGATTCCAGGAAGTGGGTCCTCATGATTTATCACCGTAAAGAAGGATCTCTGTCTACACAATTATTGCTTGATATGACCCTGGGCAAATGGACCTAAGTATTTATTTTATATAAATTTAACTATGTAATACTATACAGATAGTCTGTGCCATATGATTTGTGGCCCATAATGTTACTTGCTGATGAAGAAGATGGTCTGATAATGTTTGTAACACACAATGATAATAATGAAAAGTAGCTCTGTGAAATTTTTGAGTTTCTCTTTCTCCACCACAAAAAAATGAGCTAGCTATTTTGTATTATATGGGCCTAGATCAGTGGTTCTCAAAGTGTGGTCCGGGGACCACTGGTGGTCAGTGAGCAAGCTCAAATGGTCCGTGAGGGGTTTTCCAAAAAAATATGTGAATCTAGTCTATGTTTCTTACTATCATTATTGGAAGGAAAAAGACGAATTGTTCACTGAATAGCCTACTATGGGGCTGTCCTGTAATTTATGAAAAACTTCAGGCTATCTGAATTTGAAGTGCATCGAAATACCTTTTGCGACTTGGAGAGGGGGTGCGAGGGAAGATGGTCCCTGAAAAAAAAAATGGGGGCAGTGGTCATCGGTCTGAAAAAGTTTGAGAAACACTGACCTAGATGTTTTAAAATATGATAGGTCAACACTGTGGGAACTTGAGCTTGCTCCTGTTTGAGTCTGACCGCAGCACCCACATTGCATGTCATTTGAGATCTGCTTGAGATCAGATATAGGATAGTAAGAGAGCAATGACATGAGAAAAATGAGTAGGACAGAGACAGGTTTAGTTCCTCTTAACAACCCCTAATGGAAAGCTGCTTACAGTAACAAACCACAAAGCTTGACGCCAAGCATCATGAAGTTGATTATAGCGCTCTGTAAGTATTTCTTTCTGGTAGGACTTTAATAATAACTGTCTTCTATAAATGGTTAAATAGCTTATCAACATCAGTAAAATAATAATAATAATAATAATAATTGGAAAGTTAGTGTTTTCAATCAGTAATATCACTAAAATCCATCAAGCATGTCATTTTATCATTTAGCAATAGCAAACTGTAAACAAATTGTTAACTATCTAAATAACTGTTGCGTGAAATACTGTTTTTTACTGTTTCCTATGTTAATGGTTATCTAGTAAAAGATAATTGAATACTAATCGTTGAATTAATTGGTCTTAATAAGCTATTTAATATCCATTTAGAGGATGGATATTATACAAGTGCTACCATACTTCATGTAATCTTAGGTGTGTATGTCAGAAATGAATTCTCAGTCAAGCAAACCTATACGTTTATTGTGTGATGAACTGATAGCATATAAGTGTCTTTCTCTCTGTCTGTCTTATAATAGTTACATAAAAGAGTGCCATTTAATTTGTACATACATTTATATCATTGATGTCATCTTCCTATCTCTTAGTTCCAGTATTTGGCATCCTGTTTCATTCTTGCTACACATCAGGTAAATGTTTTTGTCTGTCTTCTGCTTCCACAAAATGCCAAAAATATATAAAAATACTTCATATATTATTTCATATTTCAATAATAATCTATTCTTTAATCCCTATGTTAATGATTAACCCTTGGCTACTGTATGAAGAAATACCATGTCCTGTGGTGGCCATAGAGTCTCCTCAGGAGCCCTTCTACAGAGGAGACATAGTTACTCTAAAGTGTGAAATCATAGAGGGGGGAGACTGGAAATATTATTGGATGAGGAATGATTCATTGATTCATAGCTCTATGAACACAACCTTCAACGTTTCAGTCCCTGATGAATGTGGATTTTATCAGTGTTATGGAAGAAGTGGAGATTTGCAAAGCCACAAAAGCCCTAACATTAGCATTTTCTTCAAAGGTATAAATTCCATTAAATATTGTTGAGCTGTGCAAAACATCTATTTAAAGAATTCTGTGAGCAGGTTTATTTTTTAAAATTGGCAAAAATGTAACCGAGTAATGTATAATTTTGGAATGTAAATGTTCTACAACAGGGGTGGGCAATTAATGTATATTGGCCTAGGGCCACATTGGGTTTTAGAGTTTTTTTAGAGGGATTTTGAGTAACGGGCCAGATGTTAACAGTCAACTGGTTGATGGGGTTGATGCCAGTGTTGTGTACACTTATGGGAGCTCAGTAAGTTAAGGGGCTTTTATTATGAAGTTCGGGACAGCCCGGTTCGTTGCCATGGGCACCAGGGGGTTTGTGTGTGTGCGCATGAGTTGTCAGTGTGAGTGGCAGACTTCAGTAAAGCACTTAACTTGATAAATGCGTATTTGATTATTTCACCAACACAATAGACAGTAAATTGGCAAGTCTCAAACCATAGCCCCACTTTCTTCATAGGACATGTTAACATGCAGGGGGAAATGGGGGGATTTTTGTTTCATGAATGAATCTAAGTCACCTTGGCTGAATGAGAAATTCTATTTTGGTAAGGCTCCACAGGCCGGATTAAATAGCTCAAGGGCTGCATGTGGCCCCCGGGCCTTAGTTTGCCCAGGTCTGGTTTAGAATGGAGAAACACAGGAAATTCCTGTTGACATGAAATTCTGCACCTACGTCAAAAGAACCATTGGTATCTTCCAAGGAAGTAGCAAGGTTAGGGCGACAATGGTGCTAGGGCGTTTATGGTGGCTGCTCAGTTGGTTGCTATGTTGGTATGCCATGACTGTGGATATGGTTGCCTGGATATAGAGGTTGTTGCTAGGCTGTTACTAAGAAAAGTTGTGGAAACTGTTGACAGTAAGTTAATAATTGTTTAGTACTAGTAGTAAGGCAGAGGAAAAACTAATAACGGACAAAAATTGTTACAGCAATTGATTCGCTAGTTAGTTTGCCTTTGTCAAAACAGCCTGTTTCTGTTATTGAAGTAGTTCTGAGGGTTGGGCGCAGCTATATGGAACCACTAGCAATAGGCCTTATGCGGAACACTACTAATTATGCTGCGTCATAGTGGTTGTGATGCTGGTTGCTATGTTTATCATGTTGGTCATCATTGTAGAAGTTGCAGAGGAAGATAAAACTTCTACAGTGATCCAAAGAGATCTAAAGTGATCTAAAAACCGAAATACTCATTCATTTGACTGAAGGGAACTTGAACATGGACGTTGTTAGGTCCATTTTGGGGGGCTCAAGCCTCCCTAAATTTCCCCCAAGCCCCCCTAACGCTGGGCAGATTATTTTCATTGTATGTAAATTACATCCATTCTTAGCGGTTATATTACTCGCGGAGTTAACGTCAGATACGCGATCTCCGGACACCATCGGATTCAGTAGGCTCCAAGCTTTCCAATGGCACGCTTTCCAATAGTACAACCAATTGCTATGATAAACGGTCCAAGAGAAAGTCCACTTTAAGTACATGTGAAATTTCTCAGTAAATTCTCCAGCTCTGCCTGCATCCACTGAGAGCATTTTTTTCTTGTTGTAACTGATGACGAACTATGCTTCAAGTTGAGCAGGAAAAATCTGAAGTTTGGCAGGCTATAGTCTGATCCAGCAAATTTCTAGGCAACATATTCTCCAAAAGACTGAACTATGAAATAGCCTGTAGTCTATGCCATATTAGTTTGTCCTACATGCATTGATGGACATATTTATTTGCTATAGCCTAGCATAATATTGTAGTAGCTATAATTGTATGCTCATTTTGCAGAATAAATGTTTTAGAAACTTTCATATTTGACTGTATCATCAGATGTCCCTAGGATTTGAACTAAGCTAGTTGTTACCATTGTTGTATCTTGCTCAGTGCATTAGACTGAAATAAATGCAGCTATATAGAAGAGCCTAGTTCATTTACACCACAGTCATTGATGGAGATATTTGCAAACATCTCTCTTCACAAACCAGTCTGATGAATTGATTTAGACTAATTTTGTTAATAAAAATAGCCTAAGATATGAGTGTTCTGATAAATGTCCTTCAAGTAATAAATAGTTGGCAATATACACACATATGTATACACTGTAGGCCTATAATATAATTTATTTATTAAAAATTTTCGGCGCGCGCTCTGCGCGCGCATCTACATATTACCCCTCTGGGGCTAAGCCCCCCTTGACTATGGATCCTAGTGACGTCCATGAACTTGAATGTCAATTACTATTAGAGATCAATTGAAATGGTGGACCATGAAATTGATTTTATTCTCTTTTTTTCCCCTGTATAATCTGAAGTTTTAACAAGTTCTTGTAATGTGTGAGCTTGCACAAAACTTCTGTAATATTTCTCACTCCCAACCCAACGGTATGCCAAGACACTGATTTTATCATGTATTTTTCCATATTTATATTATTTATATTATTTTTTGCCTAAAGCAGAGGTGTCAAACGTAAGGCCCAGGGGCCGGGTGTGGCCCTAACATCATTTCAAAACAATCATTTCATGCAAAAAAAAAAAAAAAAAAACACACACAAGAAAGTACTGTGTTTATATGTGTTTATTATAATGACTATTCACCCCCTTCATATGGAGTTACATGTGGGAAAAAGTATTTTGTCTCAGTGCATGCATTTTCCAAGCCTGACAACCCCAATTTTACCTTTTCTTAGCTTTAGCTTAGCATAGTCGCCGGTAGTCAGATAGCAACTCTTAGGCTACATCACATTTCATCACCTATGCCAAGCTAAAGATAAGACAATGACTAACCCAATTTCAAAAAAAGGTATAATATTAAGAAGTAGGACATTTGCACTGCGTTGGTTATGGTCAGAAACAGGAGGGAATGTGCATTTTCACCCTTGTTTTGTGTATACATGTAAACTTGTGTATACATGTAAACAAAAAAAATTGTTTAACAACCCTGACCTAAAGCTTGTTCTTCTCCATAGCCCTTCCTACACCTACTCTAACCCTAGATCCTCAGAGTCCTGTGTACACTGGAGAGGCAGTCACTCTGAAGTGTGATGTGTCAGTATTTACTTACGGTGGGTGGACATCTTGGTGGTATAAAGCAACAAGTTCTGAGCCAGTGTTTGAGTCTGTGATAGACACCTACACCATCACTGCTGTTTCTGAGTCTCATCAGGGATTGTATTGGTGCCAGGGGCAAAGGACAGAGAGACCCACATCAACAGAAAGAAGCAATGAAGTTCATATTGTGGTGATGGGTGAGTATGTCCACCATGTGAAAGGTTTATGCAACTTCTGACCAGTATTTGATAGATGTCACTGAGCTGAATCTAAAACATTATTTCCAAATTTGTCATGAATATTAAATGCTGCCTCTCCTTACCACCATCCAGCTCTGCCAAAACCTAAACTGGTTGTAGAGCCCCAGAATCCTGTGTTCATTGGAGAGAGAGTCACTCTGAGGTGTGAGTTTAAGTCCCAAAGTCGATGGACATATAAATGGTATAAAGCCAACAGTTCTGAACCATTCAATACATCGACAATCAACGCTACCATCATCAGCAGTGCATCTGTATCTGACGGGGGCCGTTTCCGTTGTCAGGGAGAGAAGAGAGACAGGGCCATCACATCACAATTCAGTAATGAAGTCCGTATTTTTGTAAAGGGTAAGTAGATCAATCATTTGTGCTTCTGTATCTTCAGCTTCAAACCATTTATATGTTTGCATTTAATATATTATTTTATCCAAAGAGACTTACAAGAAGAGGGTTAACAATCAACAACACTACAACAACACACACAATACCTTACTGCGATTTGCGGTAACGCTTTAATTTACAACCCCTGAAGTACTGGGTAATAGTTAAGAATGGTGTAACAAAAAAGTATCAAGGGAGAAATTACAGAGTACTTACAGAACTTAATGTGTAATATTGCCATAATACAAAATAAGTGTGGGGTAGCCTAGATGCAGAAGCATATAGGAAAGCCAGGGTTGGATTTCAGCAGACCTGGTGCCAGACGCAAATTGGGGGGCGAGCACTGCGTCACTTGAGGGGGGGGCTCCAATTTTTTTTTTTATCTGTCATATGGCAAGAACGTGTCTAGGAAAAACAGAGATACTCTTTTCTAACATTTGCATAGGAGAGTTTGTTTGGGTTTGGGTCTGAAGGTAGAGGACTTCTTGCGTGCATTAATTAGGTCTACGCGCTTGTTGCACTCTACATTTACATTATCATTTGATGCTGTTGCTTTGAAATGTAGGCAAGCAAAGATTTGCCACAACCCAGGCAAAAAATATTGCGATATTAGGCTTGGATTCATGATATTATGAACGAAGTGCTTATTTCGAAGGAATTACTGGCCTGTGAGACTAATAAGCGCATCTGCACGAAACAAAGGGCTCTCACTACGCGCAAATGGCCCATTATCAGAAAAATGTAATGCACATAATCGTGCACGTGATATAAGCTAAAAAAAAATGTATAGCTCGGCAAATTACTTTGTTGTTATGGCAGTATTACACATTAAGTTCTGTTTTGTTACGCTGTTCTTACTTGTACTTACCCAGTACTTCACGGGCTGTAAAATAAAGCATGAAAGTGTGTTATTCCAGCAAACTTACGCTTTAAGTACTCAGTAATTTATCCCTTGATACGTTTTTGTTACACCATTCTTACCTAATGCTTACCCAGTACTTCACGGGCTGTAAATTAAAGCGTTACCCGATTTGCTAACAAGAGTTAGAGAGTGCAAGGATAAAAAACTGCAAACATGTGCTCTAAAGTGCATAGTGTATAGGCTACTGTATGCGAAAAGTAGATCATACAGGCAACTCTTTATCCCCACATACAGCCCTGCCAAAGCCGAAACTAACAATAGAACCCCTGCATGCATTTCCTGGAGACACAGTTACATTTAAATGTGAGATCAAGTCTTCAAGTGGATGGAAATACAAATGGTATAGAGACGACATCCCTACGCCAGTTACTGTATCTGAAACCAACACAAGCATCCAAACTGTTGATGAATCTGATGGGGGTGTGTACTGGTGTCAGGGGAGAGGAAGGACAGACACAAGGCATCACAACGCAGTCAAGATGCTCACCTTCACATGAGACGTAAGCAGATTACTTTTAAGCAACAACGCTTGGGATGCAAAATAGTGAAATGTAATGTAATGTAACATCTGGTGCGTGTCTAAACAGTAATTAAGGAAATGTCATGGCTACCAGATAAAAATGCAGACAGTCCTTATTTAAGCTCATTTGTTTCCACTGCTCTACATACAGGGGTGAAAGTAGTTTGAATTTCTTACCGGTACTACAACGCGACACTCTTTCGGGGAGTGGGCCTATGTGTTATTTAGGCCCAATGATATGTATGTATGTAGCATGGTTAGCGACAGGCTCCACTACCCAGACATTCCAACTTGCCAAAACCCATTTCAGGAAGGGAGGCTCTCTGGCGTTAGATGAGCGAATATTGCTCATTTTCAATGCCAAATTGTTGGTAGATTTGGTTTTACTTAATCAGTGCATGTGACTTATTTTTAATATGGGTTCTTGATTGGCAGAAACCCTCATCTCTTACCACTACTACGTACCACCTGTGAATCTTATACCTGTACTTAGTATAGGTGCGTACAGGCTTACTTTCACCTCTGTCTACATACCTAAAGCTAAACCACCAGCAGAGCATTTGTGTCAATGACACCAATGTCAGGCAGCTGGTGTTTTGTACAAATTATTTTGTAGATAGCTGGTGCGATGCCATCAATGACCTTAGAAAGAGAGATCAGATACGCCTACCATCTTGCAATGTGTTTTCTTTTTAGTTAAATTATTCAGCAGGACTTAATGTATAGAGTGTAAATTGTTTACGAGGATCTAAAAAGCGTAACACCGCTAACTTCACAAACAAAAATCTTTTAACTCAGAAAACGGTCAGATTAACCAAAATATCAGCTTTTGATAATAAAAGTTAGGGTTAGGGTTAAAAGTTAGGGTAACACTTTATTTGAAAGTGCCGTCATAAGACTGACATGACACTGTCATTAACTATGACATGATGTTGTCAAGAATCTATCATAAACTTTATAAACCTGTCATGACTTCAAACATTAGACCTAACCATGACAAATACCGAGAGACACTTAATGACAGAAATCATGACAGGGGTATAAAGTTTATGACAGATTCATGACAACGTCATGTCATAGTTAATGACAGTGTCATGTCAGTCTTATGACGGTACCTTAAAATAAAGTGTAACCAAAGTTAGCAATCTACATGTCTCTCAAGTTATTCTTATTTCCTAGATGTTGCTGCACCTGCAGGATTACCTGTCAAGGTTTGCAGGCCCCTTCAGCCATAGTGTTCTAATCATCAAGTTACTTTGTAGTGTAATCTCTCAAGTGCATGACCATGTTACTTTTAACTCAGAAAAGGTCTGATTAACCACAATATATTCTATTCAATTCAATTCAATTTTATTTGTAGAGCACTCAAATACAGTGCATTGTCTCGCAGCGCTTTACAGACAGTACGGAAAGCATCCAACAGTATCAGGGGCAAGGAAAAACTCCCTTGGCTTTTAATTCGTTTTTAGGAAGAAGCCTTGGGCAGGTCCACGCCTCATGGACTATTAAATAATAATAATAATACAGTAATAATAAAAGTTAGGGTTAGTGTTAAAGGTTAGCAAATTACAGTAGCCTACATGTCTCTCAAGTGCATGACCATGTTACTCATCCTCTTTTTAAAGATCTTGTCTCTTTCACTCTCAGCTAGGTCAAGTCATATTATAATGGTGGTGGCTGTGACGGGTGGTGTGGCCGGAGGGGTGCTCCTCACTGTTGTCATTTTAAAAGTACTACCACGCTGCTGCCAAAGCAAGACAGGTAAATTTGTTAAAAACCACAAAATATACCAAAAATATTGCTTAGATCATGGGTTTTCAACAGGGTGTCAGAATGGTGTCCTTGAGACTGAAACCCCTGGCTTCAATTATACTAGATTTTATACTTGAAAGGTTTGTGGGTAGTTCAGCTGAGCATTGTCTGACATTCAGATGCATTCTGTTTTGTTTTACTTGTGTAGATTCTGTGTCTAAGGCCTCCAACGTTGGAACGTAAGTAACCACAGAATGCCTCTCTACGTTTAGTCCTTCAGCCTGTTCTTTACTTAATGTGATGAAAAGCCATATTGTTTCACAATCACAAGATATTGTTCACTGACAATACAATGATTTCCTAAACCTAAGGAATGAACAAGTAAAACTGAATCCTAAAAAAATTATTTGTGGAATGAGAGTGAGGTCAATTTCTCTGGTGCAGCTAGAACCCCATTCATTCTTCACTCTCTAGCTGCAGTACCACCCAGATGTATTCTGAGAGTGTATAGTATTCCCATGTTAAAAATTCTTTGTCCGTAGCATTACTCACATTATATTGATGTGATATGTGTGCTGATCTACCATTAATTTAGATTGTTGTCTCCCTCTAGTGGTCTGGGAGAGAAAAACACCAACGATTGCCATGATCAGTGTGATGAAGGTGAAAGAGAATGAGACACTGAATCTAAAATTCTAACTTGCCTAAATGCACTTGTGTAAATTAAAGAACTAAACACAGTTTTCTCTGTTAGCAGGTCTTCCTATTTATGAAACCATTGAACTTACAGAGCCGAAGAAGCCAGGTAAGGTTTTGACCAACATGAATTATCACTGAACGCACTGCCAGTCACTAAGATTCATTTATATCTTTTGACAGTGATGGACACAGTGTATCATAAATTGTCACTAAACAAAATGGGTATGTATCCACACTACATGACTTTACTACATGACTTTACAACTCACTTTACTAAATGATGTAAAAAGTTGTGCTGTTTTGTATATGAGTTCAGAGAAAACTTTGCTTATGTTCATACTTGAGTGTAGTACTGGACATGGGAAACCCAAGATAACAAACCACTACGTCCATATTTAGGCCTCTGTTCAATTTCAATAGGCTACAGTATTTCACCAAAACAATAAATAATCCCTGTTCGTCAAGCTTAAACTGTTGATATAGCCTCATAAATGTTGATTTGATGACAAATATTCTACACTGTACCTTTAATCACAAGTCATTTTCTCAAAAATTTGAATGCTAGAGTAGATTGCATGTTTATTTTGCCCTGACCCTGATGCTTTCTTCTTCTCAAATGGGGCAATACACACCTAAACACTAGCCTGACACGCCAGACTATATCATAAGAATGTATAGTCTGAAGACCACTGATAGACTGTACCTCAATGAAGGGGCGGGTGATTGCTTTTGTTTCAAACTGCCTCTCCACGTAATAGGCTAGCGTTCCGGCCAGTGGTACCAGCTGGTATATCAAACTTTTCCCGTAGCCCGTCGGTAACACGGCAAAGACATCTTTTTCAGAACGAAAAACTTCAGTGCACTTTCTTGTTTCACTTTCAAAGAAAATGACAAGTGCAATTCGTCCAAAACTAAAGCCAAAGACGATTCTGCTCTGGTTTGAGCAGGGCTGTCGTCATCGTACAAAGCCCGCCTTACGATTTCCTGTACACATACCGCGCTGTGATTGGTTATCCGCCGCCAGAGGAAGGATACAACGGGTTTCTATCAGTGGCCTCTAGACGTATCCTCTGTGCAAATTCAAATTTGCTACCACTAGGGGTACGTCTAGAGTTCTAGGCTACCTAAACACACACCTAAACCTACCACCTGTATCCACTGATTTCCCAAACAGCAAGTAACTACTTGACCTAGATCCACAATAGGCTAATCCAAAAGTCAGGGGAGATACTGTAAATGTGATCAAGGAGTGGAGGGAATGTTTTTGCCCAGTGTAATAGTCCCCTGTCATGCATATTTACTTCACCCTTCATTGTAGTTGGACATACAGCACAGGAGTGGTCCATAGTATTTACTGTATCTAGATTGACTTTCTAGCTGATTTATGCATAATGCGTGTCAGGAAAGTGGAAGCATATCAATCAGGAATAATCTGAGTTATTTTTTTTTCTTTTAATCTGAGTTAATTAGTTTTAATTAATCACTTTAAATGAGATTACTGTTAATTTTGACTGCACTAATTCAAATGTCACATAACATTTTAGAAGGCTCTTTAGGCAGCCTAAATGTTGTAAGTTCTCAAACATGACTGATATAGCCTACTTTGTAATGACATGTTTGACAGGCATGCTAGAGGACCCATCAGATGCGGGCACATCTAGGCCTACTTCTGGAGGTAAGAGCTAAATGAAACAGAGCCACCAATGTTCTCTGCGCTTCACAAAGTTAAAAAATAAATAAATAAAATGAATAAGAACTGACTATTCTTCAGTGGGTATCAAAGTTTTAGAATAGCAAAACCGTGATTTCCATTAGTATATGGACTCTCCATTAGAGCAGAGCATGCTGTGATCAGTTCAGTGAGTTGAGACATGATTTGGTGATCCCCGTGCCTCATATTATACCTAATCTGCTGTAATATTAACTGCAGATAGTAGATATAGAGGTAAATAGAGTACTGTCTTCCCTCTAAATCAATAATATAGCATATCTAATCCTACCTCTGTGTGTTTTTGTTTCTAGGAAATACTGCTTCACCATATAGTCCCTATTCATTAGTGGAATAAAGCCATATCAGCAATTTTGACGGTAACCAGCTGAAGATGGAGCAAAAGTGTTTAGTCGTACGCAGATCAACTGGGGTCAGTTGTTCAATTTTATGCACATATATTTGTAATGTGTTTGACATGTAACGTGTATTCATTCATTGTATGTTGATTGTAGGTTGTATTTTACTGTCTGCTTCAGAACAAACTTTGTGAAACCCTTCACAGTTGAGGATTTGTCACTGTCATTGATGTCATTGGGGGAAATTTGAGAAAAGAAAAAATAATTACTTTAAGTGTAAATCTTCTTGAGCCCTGAGCTTTCAATCAGTGTGCTTTAAGAAATGGTTCAGAGTTTATTTATAATAGGGTCCTTTGCACCATGACATCCAGCTAAATACTACTCACAAAGATTGAAAAATTAAATAAACAAAAAGGACGACCTTTAATTGCCAGGCCAGCGGAAATAAAGACTTTAGCAGCTGCTCCCCATTCCAGACACAGGCTATGTCTAGCCTACATACTGTATATTGTCCTGTATAGACACACATTATATACTCATGAAATGCTAGTAGGATGTTCGTAAAAGTGTCTTAAAAGTGATCTACTTTACAAATATTTGTTGGAGCAACTTGTCAGGACACAGTGGCCAATCTCTGGAATTGAGCACACCGTTTGAAAGCCACATAATGTAGGTTAATACATGTGTCTGTGTCTTTCACATAACCAGAAGAGGGCAGAAGTTCTCCCTGTGGTGGCATGATTGTCCACAGTGAGCAAGCAAATATTGAGTTTGCCTAATGGCTTAAAGTAAGAGTCCATCAAGCCATAGCTAACCTTGTCCAACAGGATGGGGTTATTTCACACAAACCCATAAGCCTGGCTTAAAGCAATGCTATCTGTCCTTAAAGCAGTGTATCCGTCAACCAACTCAAACATACTTAATGACTTACACCTTATGCACACGGAAACGATAAAATTACTAAACTATTATTTTCTCTTAATGGAACCAATGTAGTACATATGACGGGCCTGTTGTGGTTCTGTAAGATCGCTCTCTTCAGTTACCTGTGTGTTCATAGAGTACTGTAGGCCTATACATATACAAGAAGAGCCAAAACAACTCCTCAAAGATTACAGCAAATGCGAAAGGCAAGAGGTGATTGTTTTGTGTGAATCTTACAACTTTGTGTAACTTTGGATAATAAAGCTGTAATTTTTCAAGACAATCACAGGGATTCGTGTCAGTCTGTACTCAGATATTTTAGACAGGTTCACCCTACGATACCCGGGTCATTCTACTGATAGCTTTCACACAAAAGGGCTCCTTTCAACTGTCGTGTGACCCAAGGTGTGAGACCGTGAGGTCAAGGTGAGGTTGACCGCTGATTCACACACAAACCTGTGCGGGCGCGGTTTTGGTCAGTTTTCGTTTAGAATGCATGAAGGTTAGGTAATTCAGACTGCACGTGTGTTGTGCACGGCTCCTGTCCGGTTTCTGAGTGGTGAACCGTGCAGCGCCCGCGCTGCTTTTTTGAAAAAGAAAGGAGCTCTATTTTTCCATGCCTTTTCAGCGCGGTAAGCGGGACTTGCTTGGTGTCCATATATCCATACATCCATAAATGCAGAGCTCGAGCGGCCGGAGAACACCGCAGAGACTATTTCTGGTGTGAATGCACAAGTCTACAGGCACCGCTCACGGACAGCCCCGCTCCCGCACCTTAAACGCGTAGTTTGTGTGTGATTCAGGCCTGAGGGGTGGATCGATGAGATCATCAGTACAAAACTTAGTTTAGTAAAAAAAACTGCCATGTACATGGAGCAGCTAGGGCTGGTGGTTTCAATTTTTTCCATCCTGAAACCCAGTTTGAAAAATTTACGTTTTCATGCCATGAAAATTCTGGCTGGTAAAATAAATGTAGGTTTAGGCGTTTAAGCGGTTCCGTGTAAACAGCACTTAATGACTGTAGCCTTCCTTTAGGGTGAATAGCCAACATCCTGTAGAGTGATGTTGACTCAATTTCTTAGTAACTTCTGTTTCTATCACATGGGGAGAAAAGATCTGAATCAACTAAATAAAACTTCATCATAGAACAGTTTTTTACATCTAAAAGAAATGTATTTCATTCATGTTCATAATTTTTCTAATTCAATTCCCATATTATATTTTCTTCCCATTCTTTTGAATCAGTATGTGTATGTACTGTATTTCTTTGTTTTGTTTTGTGCATAATCTTAAATGTCAACAAAGTAAGATATTAAACAGAAAAACTAATTGTTAGTCAGACACCACCTCAAGTTAGAAACAAGAAGACATGTGGAAAGTATATCAAGAAAGCATAACAACACCTTCACTTCCTTTTCAGGATAAGGAGAGGTGGGAAAGGTGCACTGTATCTATCAGTCAGTCGGCAGTTAATCTGTGAGAGCAAGTTGGGACGGCATTAAGAGCAGTCACAGCCTAACTGCAAGGGAATATATAACATGCCAGATATCTGGAGAAATCGCATGTGATTCACACAGAACATCAGTGAATCAGATGTATGGTTCATGTGGTCTTTCAATTTTCCTAACTCAGCTTTCAAAATCAGCATTCATAATCAGCTCAGCGTTTCAGCGGTTTGTCAGTAGGCAATATAACATTAGCCTTTTAGCTTTCTTTGTGGACAGCCATGAGAAGTTTGCTTGCTAACAGAACATAAACTGGCTTCCCAGAAACCATGTACCAGTAGATAATTCTGACATGTTTAGTTAAAATAACAAGGTTGAAACAGTCAGACGTTTCCTAAATGATAAAGCTAAAAAAAGTGGAAGCATGACAACGACAAATAAATTCGGTAAACATGACTGTAACTCATAGAGTAGGTTACTACCTCAATGCACCATATAATCTGAAGCTCTGTCTGTACCAGGTCTTGTGGTTTGCACACCAAGGTCACAGATCAGACCTAGACACTACTAGGCCTACAACTGTACAAGTCTCCTGATCACAGAAACTATTAAAACTTTTTAAAGTCAATATCTGCACAGTGCTCTGTAAATGTACCCAAATATACATGTCTTCAAAGTATTCTTCATATGCGAAAGATCATACACGTTTACTATACTAATGTATTGTGTCTCCATGATGCTATTCTGCACTGTTGGAGTTACATATCTTGTTGAAGTAGCAATGGGGTCAGGCAGAGCTGGGCCCAAACCTTTACCCCTCTGATTGCCAAACGGCACCTCTACCACCTCTACCATCTGTGCCACCATCGCCTCTGCATTTGACCACATCCTTTATTGCCCTTCAGTACCATGGATGCCTGTCTGTCTGTCTGTGTATGTTGAGATCATTTGTTTACTTGTTGGTTTCTATGTGCACTTTAATGTTTACTTGTGTGTCAGATTTAATAGTGCACATTTGGAGTTTGGGGAAGAGATTGTATTCTGGGAATCTTCTGTGTAATTACTGTTACATGGTATAATTAACTGTAAATTTCACAGTGACTTTGACTTTGTGGACGGAAATAGCACAAACTAATCTTCTGAGTGGTAAGTCCACTTCCCTTCCCCTCTCAGTGCAAAAAAAAGACTATCAGATAAGATGATGCATGATGCTTCTGCTTTTCGAGAAACAGCAGGCCACAAGCTCTGAACAGAGCTTTTCTTTATCATAACCACCTCAGTATTTTAAAGGAATACTCCACCTTTTTCCTGAAAATTGATTATTCACCCCCTTACCTGAAGTTACATAATTATGTGGGTAGAAACATTTTTGGTCTCAGTGCATGCATTTTCCTGATCTGGCAACCTCAACCATAGCCCCCTCTTTTTCAAACTTTAAAGGAGAAAGCTGGTGTGATTCTGTGTGACATGTTAAATAATGATCGGAGCACTGACTTGTCACACATAGTTCACTTGCACCTGACCCTTCCTCTCTCGGGAATACGGCTAGTTAACCGAAAACTGTAGCTTACCTCCATAATTTCCACCATTGACGAAGCTCAGTGAACTACTCTTTATCTCGCGTTAGTTCAGATTAAACACGCTTATAAGCTAGATAGAGACAAGCTGTACATATAACCTTATATCAAATCTAAAGGTGCACTTTCAAAGTTCTCTATGCCTCGGTTTAAATGTAAACACCATGGGAATCTACGGTATGAAGTTTGGAGTAACTTTGAGCTTCGTCAATGGTGGAAATTTTGGAGGTAAGCTACAGTTTTCAACTCCGACTATTCAGGTGCTGGTTCACTCCAACGTTAAGCCTGTGTGTAGCAAATCGGCTAACTAGCCGTATTCCCGAGAGGAGGGGTCAGGTGCAAGTGAGCTATGTGCGACAAGTCCATGCTCCGATCATTATTTAGCATATTTTAAGACAGGCTTTCTCCTTTAACTTAGCATAGGCACTCAAATGTTAATTAGCCTGATAGCAATGCTATGCTAAGCTAAAGCTAAAATACAGGTTGCCAGACAACGAAAATGCATGCACTGACATGAAAATGCTTTTAACCACATATTGTTAGCCTCATAGGATAATTGCCGAAATCATATTCCAGTGTTTTTGGGAAACCGTGACCATGGTGTGGCTACAGCCTTGACCAGATGTTGGCATCTACAGGAAGCAGACTGGCTTACTCACTTCACTTCACCCCCACACACACACACACACACACACACACACACACACTAAGTGGAGTTTGAGGGTGAACCCCTGCGCCCTCATAAGATAGTCTGCTACCATTAGATGGCAATTTTTGGTTAAGGTTGAAGTTAGTTATGGTTATGGTCATGTTATATTACTCAGAATATTGATAAGGCTGGTATCCTGTCAAATGAATGTGTGACTATGGCAGATAGTGTTTTTGTTGCTTTGTGTTGTGTTTGTGTGCTGTGTTGTCATTGGCCAATGAGATAGGAACAAAATCAGGGTGATGCATAAGTGGTAGGAGTGTACATATATGCAAATATCTCAATTTGGCCAAAAAATTACGTACAGTAGGAAATTATCCTATGAGGCTGACGGGTAACTCCAAGTAAGGGGGTGAATAATACATTTTCTTAAAAAGGTGGAGTATTCCTTTAAGTCGGAGTTCCAGAGATGGAGAGTGTTCGGAGAAGTCTTACAGGGAGGCTACACTGGATGCGTCAAGTCAAAGACTTATCTGCCATAACAATTAGTTTCCATTATAAACAATGGAAGTGGCTACACCAGACGCGGCAGCACAGCCAACATTCTTAATTCTATTCACCATTCATTTCAATGTATTTTTGGCGGAACTTGACTTAACACTTAACTTAACGCATCCGGTGTAGCCCTAGGGTTAACACAGTTTTGTTTTCATGTTTTCACTGTCTTACTTTGCTGTTGTCTTTGTTTTGGTGCTGAACATACACACACACACACACACACACACACACACACACACGTACACACAAACTGACACAGATAAAGACAAAGGTCATCACGTCTCTGTCCGTTAGCTGTCAGAAAAACAAGGCTGCATAGACCCAAGCAATGAGCAAACTGTAGCTGCACTTCCTCTGAGAAGGCTGACGGCTGAGCGGGTGGGTGGGTGAGTGAGTGAGAGGCCTTTCACTTCGCATCTCACTCTTCTCCACTCAACCCCCACCTCACCTCATCACTTACCAAAACCCTCTGGGCACATATGGTAAAAACCAAAACAAACAGGATCTATTCACCTTATGGCTATTTCCACTTCCAGGTTTCTTGCTGTGTGCGTAATTGAGGTTATGTGGAGCACTACACATTCAAATTAATCTTAATGATTTTGCATGACCATGCATGGATATTGTTTCCATGTGAGTTATTATTATTGTTAGTGATGCAAGCATTCATCTGAATTGTTGGGAGACTTATGAGAAACGCTATCCACCGAAACCCCCTAACCATGCTGACATATAAACTTAGCCACTCTCACAAACACGCAAATACACACAGAAGAAACCACGCATGCAAACACAAATAGTCACCATGCAACACATGCAACATGCAAACATCACACACACCTACACTCACACACACACAAATGCACACACACAGATGCACACACACATGCTGCAAGCGACCACTTTAGCACCCCTGCCTCAGAGGTCTGTCTGTTGGTCTATGTTAACCACAGTCACCCCTACTAAGACTTATCAGTACCCCACTCTCATGCTGAGGAGGAAGTTCCTGTATTTCCCTTTCTGTCTGACACACATACATGCTCTCGTTTTCTCCAGCACTCCCTTCCTCTCTCCAACTGTTTCGATTTTTTTTTTTTTAGTTTATTCTCACTCAGCATCTTAGCAAGGCGGTCTGGTTGGAGGGTGGAGTAAATACTTCTCTTTTCATTACGGCTGTCTTCAGAACAGCGGAATGCTCCGTCACCTTCCCTCTCCTGTTGGGTTCACCAACACCGTTGTGCTGACACTCCTTCTTCTACAAGGTAAGGTCATTGGACAACCTGCACATCTGTTTTGTTTTTGCCTTACTTTTTGCCTTAATTTAGTTTTTTGGAGAGTTGCCTGTAAATACTTGTTAGCATCTGTCAAAGGCAGGCTCACAGAAGCGATGACGGTAAGGAGGACCTGGACTTCCTCATTTAAGTGAATATGCTGACTGTTGAGTCCATTAAAATCATTGGGTGAAATATTTCACAGATCAGATTTTAAAAAAGTTTGTGACAAATCTAAGCATTATTTTTCAGTTACAGTAATTACACATTTTGACAGTATGTCTTGATGTTGTGGATAATTAGAATGTATAACTGTTGTCATGAGCACCACTACATTCATCAGTGGTAGTACAGAATGATGAACTGAATTATGGCAAATATCAAATGGTATCAAGACATGAAGACAATTAAATATGTTCATGTGTGTTTGTTTTAGTAGCTATCAGAAAGTTTAGCAGACCTCAGAGTTAGTGGCATTATATGGTAGTGCAAAGTGGCCAGGCAGTGGTAGAAATTAGGTTTTAATATATATGTCAGTATATTAGATTTTTTTAATCTGCATATAAACCTCACCGAGAAGCCCACAAAAGTTAATTTTTTTTGCCTCAAGATAGAGAAGCAGGAACAGAAAGAGAGACGCAGTGAGATGGGGTGATAAAATGTAAAAAAAGGAGATGGAGAGAGATATCTGTGTGCATAGAGGAACATCAAGATGTACTGATAGAGTCTTTCTCTCTGTCTCTCTCTATGTGTGTATGAAACATATTATACAATGTATTACAATATTTTTAAGTATATTAATAAACATGTCAACACTTTATTTTAAGGTTCACATACTGTTGCAAACCTGTTGCCTTCCTTCTAAAAATTTGAGCCATCTGTTGTGTTGTTGTGAGTCACCTATCATGCAAGCACCTGACCCTCATGTCTTTCTAAATTATATGTCCTACTTGGAAGGCTTAAGACTGTTACCTTAACCTCGTTCTAAAACCTGAGAAACACAGTTGGGAACACAGTTAACCCCATTAGTAACATTCCCCATAAGATAGCAACAAGCTCTTCCAGCATCTGTAAACACTATCCATTGAGAACACAGTTAACCCCCTCAATGGCATTCCCCAAGCGTTTTGTGTAGGCTGCCATCTTGTGAAGACGCCATTGTTGGACTGACAACAAACTTTTTTGACAATGCATAGTCAATGACAGCTATCAGCAAAGACCATGGAATACTCTGACATTTTACAAGTAGAAGTGAATCTCGTAAATCGCAGTATTTTATGGTGTGCTATCACATTATCCCTATGGACAGATTGGTGATCTAGGCAGCTCAATAATGGCGCCTACCTACTTCCGGTAGTTTTGTCGGATTCGTGTATAAGAGAGCAATGAACAGCCTCTGGTCTTTGGTTTAAAGGAGAAACAAAAGTTCATCGACGTTGAACGCTCATCGAAGAGCAGATCTTTAATATGTTTGTTTATGCTGAAGATAAAGGTGTTCAGCATATTCTTGAAAAGGGTGTAACTGTATAGTCATTGCTGGTATCGTGGGCACGTAGATGCTGTGTGCATAGGACACCAGACCTCTCCAAATGAAGCAAAACTTTGCTTCACTTAAGTTACCCAAGCTAGGTGTTTTAAACCATAGATTTGGGCTCCAATAGCCCCACACTTTGTTGATAGTATAATGAGGGAACAGATGCATGCACCTCTATCAGTGCACTGCAATGTAGTGGACAGTGTGAACTGAGCATTTCCTGTCACAGTGTAGTTTTTTAGCATTCAGTATTGACCCGAATGGATCACTGCTACTCAAACAAACATTCACATTGATGAATGTAGTTTCACAGTGTGTGTGAGTGCATGCTATGCATTGATACATACAGTAGTGTTTGAAGTGTTTTGTGTCTTAATTTCACTGAAAATATGCAGCCTATAGTCAGGAAATGGCTGTTCTGTATATGTGCCCCTGTGCCAAGTATTCTAGTGAGAACATAATCTCGTTATCATAAATTCTAAGACCTTGGACCTGCCGTTTCCTTTTGTTGGTAAGAACTATTCCTTATAGGCCTATAGGCTTACAGGCCAACTAATTGATGGGGTTGTTGATATGATTTGGCCCAGAGTTAGTACTCTATGTGCAAGCATGTTGTACATTAAATTATGTTTTATAAACAAGCTTTGCACAACAATTGTTTCTTCCTGGATGCATGAGAATTACTTCACTTATGACTGAAATAAGAGAGATAGTAAAGTATGTAGATATGCTTTAGCCTGGTTCTCACAGACCCTTCGTGCTTCGTGCATCTTCGTTTAACTTTGTGAGCTCGCACGAGGGTCTGGTCGCGGCTTGTTGAGCCCGAAGTCTTCGTTTACCCCATAATCGAGCCCGCCTCTATGCCATAGATCCAATCACAATCGTGGGGCAGGATGTTAACAGGTATGACGTAGCAAGTAGTACGTGACAGGCACATTGAATTTTCCAATCAGGTTCGAGATTTTTTTTTAATACAACCCCCGCCCCGTCACAGCAGAAAACAGCTAGGCAACCGACGAAATTCCAGATGGATGAGAAACATCCATCTGCGTGAGAACCAGGTTAGATATGCTTAGGAAATGGTTGCAAAATGACATATAGTACGATACAACAATACATCTTTTTTCCAATTGCTTCCACACTAAACCTTTATAGCACACTATTTCTAAACTAATCTCTGTCACTCAAACTGAAACCCCAACACAACTCCATCTCAAACCAGCAAAACTGATTCTCATCCCTGAGTCATTTTTCAGCACATACGATACTCAACCACACAAAAATCTGCCTGGAAATGGCTAGTTTTCACACAACACACGTCAAAATACGTCACCAGTGCTTCATACTCACTCCTCATGTGCAAAAACACTCATTGCTTTATGGAACACCAACCAATTGTTGCCATTGTATAGGCTTAGGCCTATGTGTTGACTAAAGGCCAAGCAAAAAGTCAGCTTTTTATTAGTGCCGTCAAATTATTTAAAAAAATCATCTGATTAATCATAAGATTTTGCAATGATTAATCGTGATTAATCACTTTTAATCGCAACTCATTTCCACCATTAAGAATTTGGATGCTAGGGTATGTTGAGTCCTTATTTTGCCCTGGGAAGAACCTGATGCTAGATAGATGGCTTTGTTCTTCTCATGTGATGGGACAATTCACACCTATTCTCTACCCCCACGGACTCCCCAAACATCAACCCCCTGCTGTTGTTGGACATTCAGGAGCTAAACCATAACTAATAATATTATGATATATGTGTACAGTATGTTTAGGGTTTGTTTCATGCCGTGTATATTTCTAATTCTCTGTTCAGGTTATATAGCACAAAAACATTGAAGACAAAAGCAATAGTGTGAAACTTTTAACATTATGATAAAAGGATGTATGATGTAAGACAAAAATTTGTGTGCTTGTACTTTGAGTACAGGATTTCATGTCGCAAGAAAAGTGAGGGATTTGGCATTTTGTGTGAGAAACATACAGATTTGTATGTAAAGTTTGGAGAAATAGACACAGATCTCTGAAAATGTGTAAGCAGGGGAAAAGAAATCAATAATCACAATTATTACAGTTTGACTTCACCTCAGTGGAGTGGATAGATGTATGCCTACGTTTTAAAATGTAGCCTATGCATACATTTTGTCAAAACAAGTGGTCTTCTTGACTCCCAGAAATTTGAAATGAGAACTTTGATGCAATTAAATAATTACATGTATATTAGGATTCCTAATTTAAATCAAGCCATCATCATAATACTCACGGCTGGATTTGAAGTTGTACTGACTAAACAGGTAACTTAGCCTAGACTATAGACGTACCCCTAGTGGTAGCAAATTTGAATTTGCACAGAGGTACGTCTAGAGGCCACTGATAGAAACCCCTTTTAGCCTTCCTCTGGAGGCGGATAACCAATCACAGCGTGGTATGTGTACAGGAAATCGTAAGGCGGGCTTTGTACGATGACGACAGCCCTGCTCAAACCAGAGCTGAATCGTCTTTGGCTTTAGTTTTGGACGAATTGCACTTGTCATTTTCTTTGAAAGTGAAACAAGAAAGTGCACTGAAGTTTTTCGTTCTGAAAAAGATGTCTTTGCCGTGTTACCGACGGGCTACGGGAAAAGTTTGATATACCAGCTGGTACCACTGGCCGGAACGCTAGCCTATTACGTGGAGAGGCAGTTTGAAAGACAACGCAATCACCCGCCCCTCCATTGAGGTACAGTCTATCAGTGGTCTTCAGACTATACATTCTTATGATATAGTCTGACGTGTCAGGCTACAGGTAATTCCCATCAACCACTAGGTGGCAGCCTTAACTAGTTGTACCATTGACACAAGAATAGGTATAACCGTACATAGAAATATAAGTTTTTAGAATTTATTATAATCTTGAGTAGTTTATCATGAAATAGCCTAAAATTGGTATGGCCAAATAGCCCATGTTTAACTTTCTTAAATAATTGTGAAGCTTGCATTGGTAAATGGCACATCCTCACTCAAGCCTTTTATTTGTGAAAATTTTAAAGGGGAGGTTCGGTTTTTAACACATTTAGCCCCTTTTCTAGAGTGTCTAGGGTGCAATAGAACGATTGACACCAAAATTTGGATGATTGGTCCTGTCTCGAGTATACGGCTATTTCAGAACCCCCCCTTCCTGCTTCAGACAGGCTAGCTTTGTGCATGTCTGACAACGTTCCCTAAAACCACCTAAAACATTGTTATTTTCAAATATGCTACTCACCTAGTCATTAGTGCTGTTATATGGGCATGCAAAACAATTCTCGTCATGAAAAACCATTCCTGTCGTGTTTTATTTAGCATTTTGAAAATCCTGGAACTATTTTCTCCGATATCTCATAGCCGCCTATAAACTTCTGCTGTACGCTTAGCTGTAGACTTTTCACAAGCTGTGCAACTCTTCACGTTCAAACGTACAGCGGAAGTTTGCACACACATACCAGGACCAGCCTCCTTTCCTCTCAGATCCCCATAATGGACCTGGCCTTGCTGGCCTCCCTGATGACCACTACCTAAAGGATGACCTCCACACAATGAACTCTATTATCACCCAACTATTGACTCCATCCCCTGTCTCTGCTACCCTATTAAATGTCTCACAAACTATGTTTTTCCTACCATCTAGTAACTCACAGACAACATTTTGTATTCATATAATTATTCTGTGTAAACCATGGTCAATCTATGTATCAGACTACCGACTGTATGTATACTTCTTTAGGACCTCGGCAGGTGGATTGAGCCCATGACGCATGAATCTTCCTAAAAATAAATTATTAGTAAGCTAAGGGAGTTTTTCCTTGAGCTTGTTACTCATTGACAAATAAAACTTCTTCCTTAGGCTGAGTTAGTTCATTGGGAAACCTAACCCAGAAAGATTAACCAGAGGGCCTACAGTTGGTCAATCAGGATGGGCTGAGGAGTGACATTGCTGTGACAAATGCTGTGAGGCAGTATATCATGATGTCTACACGGGGAGTGCAAAAGGGAAACTCAGAGAAGGCAAAGTGGTCTATATGTGGTTTTTTTTTGTTTTGTTTTGTTTTGAGTAAATAATACAAACATAAACCTTTAGCACAAAAAGGAAAAAGACATTTGTGTTTGAAAAGATTTGGCAAATTTTCCTTATTAGCTCTGCTGCTCATATCACAAATACATGGTCCTTACAAACATGGCACCATTTGAAAGAGATCTAAACAAGCTTTCCTATTATATGACTTGGTAAAGACTTTCCAATGGCATCTGTTTGCTGATTGGTTGCTAGAAAATCAGGGAAACCAAAACCTTAGACCAC
This sequence comes from Sardinella longiceps, assembly GCA_027497455.2. Lineage (NCBI taxonomy): Eukaryota > Metazoa > Chordata > Actinopteri > Clupeiformes > Clupeidae > Sardinella > Sardinella longiceps. The sequence goes on along the minus strand of JAODXP020000028.1, from coordinate 26,419,908 downwards.
GGTTGGCCAAACTAGGGCTCTCTGCTCTTTTTCATGTGGCCAGTTAAGCCCAGCAAGTCGCTGATTGGCTTTTCAGAAGCAATGAAAAGACACAATGGTGGATGCATGGCGACAGCTCTGTAAACTTGTATATTGAGTATACTGATTTTTTTTTCATTATTACTCTGAGATAGCCATAACCAGCCCCTCAGGTGGGATTCCGGCCATTGACCTCATTCGCATTGACCGCATCGAACCCCAGCCAATCAGTGAACTTAAAGAATGCAGCGTGAGAATACCACTCGCTATTAGTCAATGGATGATCCAATCATTTCAAATGTAAACATCTCCAGCAAGTAATCGTTTTTCAATAGCTGAGATCAGAGCCCCTCGTACGAAGAGCAGTGTAGACCGAGAGGCTTAAAAAATAATGTTAGCATATGGACTGAGATTGATGCTTTGACCACTGCTGTCTTTCAGGAGTGTGTGTGTGGAGTGATGAGACCAGTCTCAGTGCTCTGGTTGGAGAATCAGTGGAGCTGATATCTGGATATCAGGGAGAAGGTGTTGATGCTGCTGACTGGAATTTTGGAGGCAAAACTATTGCTGAAGTGCTAGATAATAACATAAATGTGAATTTGAAAACCCAATTTCAAGGAAGATTAGAAATGTATCCAAGCCATTTTAGTTTAAAAGTGAGTAAACTAAAAATAGAAGACTCTGGACTGTTCATTTTTTCAATCACAGAGCCGAATACAGCATGGTTCAGACAAAGTATTCAACTAAAAGTCTACGGTAAGGTGATCATCTTTCTTTCTCTCTGACTGTGTATACAGTATTGTATGTGAGGAGTCTGTACTATGTCTATAGTCTACTGATGAGATGCAATATACAACTGTTAGCAGCCCATCCCCAACTCCATTGCATTGCACACACACAAACACACACACACACACACACACACACACACACACACACACACACACACACACACACACACACAAAGCTATGGCCCAAAGAATGTTCTATTGGACCTTGTGGTGTCAAATAATGATTCCTAAAAGATGACTTATATTCATTCAGAAAACACCCTGAGGGTACATATCAAGCCCAATGTGACTCTGCACCAGCAGAACAACACCTGCACAGTCATTTTGCTCTGCAACGCCAGTGGTCCTCCAGATGCAAAGTTCTCATGGAGCGGGCATCAAACAGGAAATGGTAGCATCCTGCAATTCCCTTTATCACCAGCAGATGGCAGTGTCACAGTCACATGCGCTGCAGTGAGAGGCATAAACAAAGACTCAGACACTGTAACTGTCCAGTGTAGCAACAAGACAAATGACTCTGGTGGGCCTGGTGTTGACATATCTTCAACTGGTGAGATTTACATACCGGTATGCTCAGTAAACAAAGTCTGATGCAAAATCAGAATGGGTGTGGTTTTAAATAATCTGGTTGTCTTTCCCATGCCAGAGTGGTATCTGTACTTTGTGGCCATTCCTGCTACTTGTGGGACTTTAGTTCTTTTCTTCATAATAGCAGCTGGTGTTCACTGTCACAAGAGATGCAAGGGTGAGTAAATTGTGTCATGTGACAGTACAGTAGTCTACACATACATGCATGAATGAACAAACAAACACACACACACACACACACACACACACACTGTGAATGTATTTAGGAAGACAGAGGAACCAAAGAGGAAAAACAGTCTAAGGATTGCTAATCCAGCTCAGAGTATGCCCATTGAAATGATGCATCTCAAAAATATTTAACACGTGGTCACTTTACCCTACATTTTCGTAAACTGAAGCAATTCTACCAGTGGTACTTGCAGTAAATTACCCCAAGGATTGGTTCCTGACTTTCCTGGTTTTTCACTTGTTTTCCTAGAACCTTGCAAAGCCCTGAACTGCATTTATCAGCTTGTCCCCTCCACTCACATCTAGCACCTTTTTGGGTTGTTCAGAGAAAATGTTGGCAGGAGTAAGCAGATTTTTAAAGGCATACCAGGCAACATTTTTACTATTACCAGCATCATAGTCACTTCCGTGATCAAATGGCTCATTAGGGGGTCGATGATGGCTCTCTCTCGGCTGGCTCTAGTGTGGATTTCTCAGTTATCACGTTTGTAAAATCTGGGGTGGCCGATTTCCTGGTGAACCAGTAGCCTGTAAGTAACAGGCTACTGGCACACTGCCCTTTCACGCCTCTCCGCAGGTGTGGTTTAGTCAAAAGATGCTTGCACGTGGTTGGAGCAACCTCATATGAATGACATGACACTTCGACCACTCACGTTGAAGCTTTGTGACGTAGGACGTGTCGTCACGTAAGCGCCGCCAGGTCGGGAACCAAAACAGAAACGTCATACCCACTGAAATCCCTCCCTACGATCCTGATTTGTCGTGCTGCCCCGGTTATTTCAAAAACGGAGGAGGAGAGCGAATCACTGGTGTACCAGAAGGTTTGTGTAGCCCAGCCCCCTGGGCGTCAACACATAGCTTCTGGTTCACCAGGAAAGGTGGTCGAGTCCATGAAATTGAGAAACTGAAAGATTTATGACCAGCTTGTCAGACAACATAACACACAAAAATGATCATCTCTGGATCTTTGGTTAGTAAAAAAAATTACATCAATTGGTGACAATGTAAAAGGTACCCCGCTAACAAGGAACGTTATGGGAACCTTAACTAGGGGCCTAATGTTCCCTCATGGTTTTCCTATGGTTATTTTAAGAACGTTATCCTATTTTGGTTCGGAGAACATTAAAACTCTAACGTTACAGCGTGGTAACTTTGTGATTGTCCGAAAATGTTCCCTCATGGTTATATTGTATTTAAATTACAATCTGATAGATATTATGTGTAAATTATCTTTAAGCAACTTGATTTTGACTATTTATGATAATAGATATAGGCTATCTTAATTTTATGACTCTCATTTACTTATGTATCAGTTGTTGTTTTTTGTCCCATGCATTTCATTTGACGTCGTGGCTCAATGGAAGCACACCTGTGTGCGGCTCCGGCGACCAGGGTTTGATTCTTGCTCGATGCTTATGTAATTTATGTGTTTATTACTTATATTTTTCTCACAAAATGGCACGTTAGGATAACGTTCCTGGTGCCCAGACAACCAAAACTACTTTCAGGGAACGTTCCCATACCCGACAGAAAACCTTCCCAGAACGTTTCCGGAACCAAAAATTGTTGCGGGGGTAGTTATTTTTTTATATTCTGAGACTGCAGGTGGATCTCCGAAGATAGAAAACTGCAGTCCTGTCTGCTCTGACTTTAAAGATGGTGGCATTCAACTGGAATGCTGAATTTATTTCAGGCTCTCACTCACAGTCATTCAAGCAACTTTTGTGTGAAATGGTGTGATAATTGTACTTTCAGCATATTCCATCATAGTTGTTTACTCTGTCTGCAAAAAGTCAGCAGTCAATACAAAGTTGTATCACTGTTATAAACGTAAAAATTTGTAACTTCAGACAAGCTGGATACAAATCTAGCCAATCAATATAGCCATAGAAGTGCATGGAGGGGGACGTTGAATGATAAAATAAGATTCTGATTTTTCTTGTTTCTTAGATGATCCCAGTGAACAGAATACTGTTTATGCCGACATCACTTGTGACCAGAACAAAAACCAGGTGAATCATTATCTATAAATGTAGAAATATTGATCTCTACCCACCTTTAATTTTAAGCTTCTTTTATCCTGTGGATGAGAAACATCTCATTGTCAATGGGAGCTGTGTGGGATAATGTTAGTAAATGCTGTCCAATAACCAGATGTGGATTAGACTCTATAGCCTCATCATGTAATATCACTTTCATTCAGTTACAGTTTGTGTTTGTGTTTGTGTGTGTGTGTGTGTGTGTGTGTGTGTGTGTGTGTGTGTGTGTGTGTGTGTGTGTGTGTGTGTGTGTGTGTGTGTGTGTGTGTGTGTTGCCTGAACTGTCTAACTTCACTTGTTTTTGTTTTTCACCAGATGCCAGCCAATGAGACAGCTGACATATCTATTTATGAGATGGTAGATGAAAGAGCAATTGGGATTCCGAAACAAGTAGGTGCATTTTTTTTTTTTTTACATTTTACACCAGTCTTATATACAGGCTAACAATACAAGGCTGCATGCATGTACACAAAACATAGTTGACTGACCAATGGTCACACTTTCTGTTGGAAAACAAAACCTATTTTGTACAAAGCACCCAATTTAACCTTCACTTTCTCACATTTAACCGATTTACCAAATGCCAAGGTATTTGTATTCTGGTAGTAAATACTGAAACCATGACAATCACACATTTTTGCCTTGGAGTATATTGTAAAATTAGTCTTAGACTTAATTAAAACCTGAGGTTTCTGAGGTCTTGGAATGATTTTTGAACAGTCATATAGGGATTTTCCATTGAATAGTACCTACTCAATATAGCTCGGAAGTCGGCACAGCCAGGTACAAATGCTTTTCCATACAAAAAAATTACCACCTTAGCCTAAATTACGTGGGTGGCTACGCTGCTAACTTACTAAATCTAGTGGGTGATATTGTATTACCACAGATGTATTTTCTGGTTACAAAATCTGTTTTCAAAATGTTTTACAAAAATGTTTTCAGATTTAACAGTCAACATTTTTCATCTTGGATTACAAAACAACAAGTCTGAACTTAAAGGAGAAATTTGGTGTGATAAGGACTCAAAGTATATTTTATATAAGTATCAATTGGGTCACCCAAATAGGTGCTAGTGGCCGAATCGCTGTTCTATTTCAGTCCTTACAGACCGCCAGAGGCAGTCGAAGACTAGTGGAATTCCCCATGCGCTCGCGCATTGGTCGAGAAAGTATAAACATTATGTCATCACGTGACCATGCCACCGCGAAGTACAGTATAAATACCAATAACGCGGGCATGACGGTCTTTTTTCCCATTCTCGCCTGGTCTTGAGATTCTTTGGATTATACCCGGATTTATTCGTTTTGCAACGAGACATTGTGCAGCCGCCAAGCGAGCAGCAACAACCTTGCCCTCGAAGGCTGTGTCTCCCTCATCTTGACAGCTCCGTTTCTCTCTCTCAGGTGAGTAACGTTACTAAGTTTAAGTGAGTGTCCGCGTTTGAGCGGCTCCTCTCACTGTCTGCTTCTACCCTCATTTTCCGGCAGTTAGCGACTAGCCGTGATTAGCCTACTGGCCTCCTTTGAGTCGCCTTTATTGAATTTCATTATTTTTTTCGTTGGCTACGCTTTGTTTATCCCTTTGGGCTTTCGGGAATTTCTGTTTTCCCTTCACCCATTGTATTTGAGTGTCCGTGTGCTAATCGGCTCCACTCTTTTTGTTGCTTGTTCGAACGACCATTCTGCTGGCCTGTTCGAGATAGCTTGCAGTCAGACACCTCTCCCGGCAGCCTAATTGTTGTGCTGCTTACCCTACCGTTGCATCACCAAGCCTAACGCCTGAGTTGGAGCTTGGCTGCCATACTTTTGTGTCGCTTTCCTGCTCTTGCCTTGTCAAGCCTGACGCCTGAGTTTGAGCTTGGCTGCCTCATTTTAGCATCCGGTATTCAGGTAAGTACTGAGCGCCCTTTGGCTGCTATATCATTGTGTTGCTATCCTGCTCTTGCTTTGTCAAACCGGACGCCTTAGTTTGAGCTTTGCTGCCTCATATTAGCATCTGGTAATCAGGTAAGTACCGAGCGCCCGTGTCTGACCGGCTCCGCTCCAGTGTTTCACGGACTCACTTTAGCTACCGTTCACGGTGCATCAGTGGCGCTATATTTGTTAGCTGCTCACTAACTGTTCTGAATTGCAACACCATGGAGGCTGTTTGGTGTGTGCGCTGCAATGCCACCATGAATGTATTGGATGGCCATGATCACTGCCCTTCTTGTCTGGGCGTTAACCACTTGCGTGAGGCGTTAACCAATCCCTGCGCGGCCTGTAGCATCATGCCCTTGGAGATGCGGCGCTTGCGCTTAGCCGGGCTAGAGGCTACTTCTGACACTTCTCTCCCCCTCAGGGGTGTGTGCTGACGACAGGAAGAGGAAAGCAGTAGAGCCCCTTGGTGGCAAAACTAAAAAGAAAGCTTCCTCCACAGACATGGCTCGCAAGCTAGCTGAGCTGTCCTCTACTGTTGAGCAGTTGCAGGCCTTGCTCTATGCTCACCCAGCTCCTGCCGCTGGAATACAGGCCAGCGAGGGGCGTGCTCCACCCGCACCCCCATCTCAGCATAGTGCATCTACCCTCTCTCATGCAGATGCAGAAGATGCGCTCTCTGTAGCCGCCTCTGAATCCCTATTCACAGCTCACACTCGTGGTGATAATGGCGAGGAAGAATCAGCGGCCGGCGAAGAGGAGCATCCCCCTTCTCACTCACACAGTGAAAGTGGCTCAGAGCCGCGGAGCTCTGTTTCAGCCGCGGCCACTTCAGCCTTACCCATCCAGGGTACGCTTAAAGTAGCCCTAGCCAGGCTTAAGCTGGATGTTCCACAGGCTACACCGGGAAGCTCTAGCCTCTTGCGCCGCCCTGCAGGGACCTCTGAGGAGCTCCGCATGCCACAGTGCCCTGACTTCACCGGCGTTCTTACTGAAGCTTACGGCATGGCCATGGCTTCTAGGCCTGACCGTACGATTCGTGCGCTTGCAGCGATGGTGGAGCCTGACACCGTTGGCCTTGGACGGATGCCCAATGTGGAGTCCTGCGTAGCCTCACTCATCATCTCTCCTGACGAAGCCTTGAGACAGGTGATCCGCTGCCCTAACCCAGAATGCCGCCGCACGGACGACCTCCTCGGCAGAGCTTACAGCGCTACAGCTTCTCTGGGCAGAGTTGGCAACTCTTTAGCACATCTGCTGCTAGCCTTGAACTCCTCTCTTCCACCCACTGCGGATTCGACAGTGGTTGAACTTTTGAACGCCTCCCTGCAAGCGGTCGGTGCCATAGCCAATGAGGGTGGCCGAGCCCTGGGGCTCCTAGTACAAGCCAGGAGGCAGGTGTGGTTAGCGCAGTCTCCCCTCCCAGAGCCCTGTCGGAATAGTTTGAGGGCTCTGCCCTTACTTCCAGGACAGATTTTCGGACCGGCAGCGCAGGAAGCTCTTGAGCGCCGCATGCTTGTCTCCGAAACTCGGAACCGTCTCATCGGCCCCCAGCCCGCCTTTAGACGCCCTTCCCAGGCTCCTCAGACTCGGCGTCGGGATCATGCCCCCCGCCAGCAGGCCGCCCCCTTTCGGGCCCCGCCTCCCCGCCCTGCCCAACCTCGCCCCCCCGCCCCCCGGGGACACGCCCATGGCTCTGCGCAGGCATCCGGCCACCGGGAGCCTCAGCCCTTTAGGCCTTCAGGGGCTCAGTTTCGCCAGCGCCCCCCAAGGGTGCTAAAACCACTGCGCCACGACGCTGACTCCCTCGGGTCGCCGGCGGGACGGTTTACAAGGGCCCATCTAAACCGTTGGAGAGAAATAACCTCCAATCGTTGGCTCCTGCACACGCTTTCGGAGGGCTACCGTCTCCAGTTCCGCTCGACGACCCCCATTGCATGCCACTGTAAGGCCCACAGTGGTCCGCAACCCAAGCCAGACGCATGCTCTTCGAGCAGAAATTTTCGAGCTCCTGCGGAAAGGGGCAACAGAACAGGTGGACCCTCAGGCCCACCCGGCCGGATTCTACTCAACCTACTTTCTTGTCAAAAAGAAAGATGGTGGGTTCAGACCCATCCTGGATTTGAGGGGTCTGAACTGCTACCTCAAACATCTGTCGTTCCGCATGCTGCGGTTAAAGGATGTTATTCAGGCAGTAACGCCTCAAGCATGGTTTACTTCAGTGGATCTAAGAGATGCATATTTCCATGTGCCTGTCGCCCCGGATCATCGGCGCTTCCTCAGGTTCGCCTTTCAGGGAAGAGTGTTTCAATATTGCGTCCTACCATTCGGCCTCTCTCTGGCAGCCCGCGTGTTCACGCGGTGTGTCCAGATTGCCCTAGAGCCATTACAGCGCCAGGGACTTTTGGTGTTACCCTACCTGGACGACTGGCTCCTCATTGCACACACCCCAGAGCAGGTGGCTGCGCACACGCGCCAGCTGTTGAGTCATGTCACAGACTTGGGCTTTGCCGTCAACTGGGCGAAGAGCTCCCTCACTCCATCTCAGTCAATAGAGTTCATTGGGATGAGCCTGGACTCCAGGCGGAGGCTGGCCTCCCTCACTCCAGCCAGACAGCGTTCCATCAGGGGCACCCTGGCACTGGTCCGCAGAGGCCGGTGCTTAACTCACCTGACACTGCTTCGTCTGGCGGGGCTTTTAGCGGCGGCAACATCAGTGGTGAGGCTGGGCCTCTTACACCTGCGCCCCTTCCAGCGCTGGCTGAAGGCCAAGGGCCTCTCCTCCGTTCAGCACAGGTACAGACACATACGCATCTCACGGAATTGCGTGAAGGCGCTCCTACCATGGCAGCAGGGACCCCTCCTGTCCACGGGAGTTCCACTAGGCCCCCCGCCAGCACGACGGGAAGTGGTGACGACGGATGCCTCCTTAACAGGATGGGGAGGGGTCTGGAACCACCTAGGGGTGCAGGGGAACTGGGACTTGGAGCTCCGCTCTCAGCACATCAATCTGTTGGAGCTGTTAGCTGTGTGGCTAACGCTACGCCACTTCAGAGCCAGCCTGAAGGGCAAGCATGTGTTGGTGCGGACCGACAACACTTCAGTGGTGTTCTTCATAAACCATCAGGGGGAACACGATCTGGACAGTGTCTGGCCCTGACTCAGAAGCTCCTCACCTGGGCAGACAGGAATCTACTGTCTCTCAGAGCGGCCCATCTACCGGGGATTGCGAACAGCACAGCAGACTCCCTCTCCCGGGGAGCTCTGCGTGCAGCGGACTGGTGCCTCAACAGGGAGGTGGTCCAAATGTTGTGGAGGACGTACGGTATGGCGGAAGTAGACCTGTTCGCCACCCAGCAATCGTCACAGTGCCCGTCTTGGTTTGCGGAACTGGACGAACCAGGGGCCCTGGGCCAAGACGCTCTGTCTCACGACTGGCCCGCTTGCCTGCTTTATGCTTTTCCTCCTCTCCCCCTCGTCTGGATGACTCTCATGCGAATCCAGGAGACGAACTGCCGGGTCTTGCTGATAGCCCCGCACCTGCCACACAAGCCATGGTTCCCTCTGTTGCTGTCCCTTGTAGCGGCCCAGCCCTGTCCCCTACCGTGCAGACAGGATCTGCTATCGCAGATGCAGGGGGCCCTCTGGCACCCGCATCCGGACAGGCTGAAGCTCTGGGCGTGGCCACTGGGGTCGAGCTGCAGCTCTTGGATTGTTCACAGGGGGTTCGGAACACTGTTCTGAACGCCCGCGCCCCTTCGACACGCAACCTATACAGCAATAGGTGGAAGCTTTTTCGGCCTGGTGCTCCAACCAGTCCTTGAACCCTTATTCATGCCCTGTGCCTCAGATACTTGAATACCTTCAGTGTTTATTGGACGCCGGTAAGTCCCCGGCCACAATAAAGGTTTATGTAGCCGCCATTGCAGCCCATCATGAGTTCATTGAGGGAACGTCTGTGGGCACGCATAGACTCATTACAGCTTTTCTTAAAGGCGCCTTTCGTCTGCGCCCACCAAGCCGCGTGAAAAGCCCACAATGGGATCTGCCCCTTGTTTTGGAGGGCCTATGCGAGGCCCCCTTCGAACCGCTTGAATCGTGTGACATTAAGTGGTTATCGTGCAAAACTGCCTTTTTGTTGGCCATAACATCCGCTAGGCGGGTCTGTGAGATTCATGCCTTGTCAATTAGCCCTCAGTGCATGCGCTGGGGCCCTGAGAACAGTTCAGTAACCTTGTGGCCTAACCCTGCGTTCCTTCCCAAGGTCATGTTGCCTCAGTTTGTAAATAGGCCTTTCTCCTTGTCTGCGTTCAATCCGGCATCTGAGCCGGGGCGTAGGGCTTTGTGTCCTGTTCGCGCCTTAAAGCAGTATGTTTCAGTTACTTTGCCCTGGCGGACATCCGACCAGCTGTTCGTTTGTTTTGGAGGAAATAACCGTGGCGCAGCTCTCTCCAAGCAGAGGCTTTCACATTGGGTCACAGACACGATATCTGTTACCTATCAGCGTCGGGGGCAGGCTGCTCCTGCACCCCTGAAGGGGCACTCTACTCGGGCTGTATCCACTTCCTGGGCAGCATTGTGCGGTGCTCCCTTGGATGATATCTGTTCAGCTGCTACTTGGGCTTCGCCGAGCACTTTCACGAGGTTTTATCGTTTGAATGTGGCATCGCCGGCCCTGGCACTTGCAGCTAAGCTGCAGTCTGTTTTTCCGGGTCCTGAAATGGCGTCCTCGTGACATGTTGGCATACGTCTTCCACTAGTCTTCGACTGCCTCTGGCGGTCTGTAAGGACTGAAATAGAACGCTGGTTACGAATGTAACCGTGGTTCTATGAAGGAGTGGAAGACCGCCAGAGTCTCTGGTCACTCGGAGTGGCGAGAATGTCCATTGAGACCGTCATGCCCGCGTTATTGGTATTTATACTGTACTTCGCGGTGGCATGGTCACGTGATGACATAATGTTTATACTTTTCGACCAATGCGCGAGCGCATGGGGAATTCCACTAGTCTTCGACTGCCTCTGGCGGTCTTCCACTCCTTCATAGAACCACGGTTACATTCGTAACCAGCGTTTTAAACCATAGAAAGGCTCAAAAAAGCCCCACACTTTGTTTATAGTATAATAAACCAGGCATTGAAAACTTAGTTACAGAGAGCTATATGTTAGCACAACACAAAGCATGTTACAAGCTTAATGATCAGCAGGCTTAAAAATGTCACATTTACATTTAGCAGATGTTTTTATCCAAACGACTTCAGTCTGATCAGTCAACTATCAATTATTTTAGTCTCCCTTAAAGCAATCAAGATTTTGCTGAAAGTCACAACTTAAAGTCAGGATTTTAACTTTGGATCTCAAGGACAGTCTAGTGCGAGCTTAACCACTATGCTACCACCACACCCACAGTAATCAAGAAAGTGCATGAATTATTACCAAATAAGCATTTGTTACAAATGTTATATACTGGCTCGTGTTCAGAGCCGTTAACTTTGTTAGAAATGAGGACAACATACAGGAATGCTTCTCTGATAGATGCTTGTATTGTAGAACCCCGGAATCAGTATATCACAATACAGAGGCGCCTGTATAAAGAGGCGTGACGGAATCAGTAGAGGGACAAACTTAAAACTGTTAATACATAACAACAAAGACAAACAATTTATAGCCTATCATTGTGTTTTTATTGTTTTTTTATATAACTGTAAAGTCAGTCACGTCTTTGATGCGTGATGTTTGTTGAACTACAATTTAATTAACCAATTTCAGGTTGTTCTCCCCGCTTACTCTTGAGGTCGCACTTTCTGCTGTTCCCTCATATACACATGGGTCAGAGCATGGGAGGTGCACATATTTTACTGCCAAATAGAACGGGCCGTATGCATTCTTTTGTGCGTACACATCATTTATAAATGAGGCCCCTGACCCTTTGTACGAAATGAAAGTGTAAATCAAGGGGCTGGTGTAACACCAATTAAATTTTATACTAAGACATGAAATTTAACAGTTTTTGGAGCACAGGACACAGGACAGTGCACTTAACTGCCTGCACTTCAGCCATTGTCCACTGGTCAGGGATCAAACCAACCTAGCCACTGAGTTCACCTTTGACAGAGAGGGAAAAAATTGTGTTTTTATATGTAAACTTCTGGTTCCCAGTATAGCAGAAATAGGTTAAAAGCGTAAATTCCACTCCCACCCATTGACAGTACCATACTCTTGAGTCTTCTGCCATCATTTCCAAAATAGGTATATGTTAGATGCTGGACTGGTAGTTGTCTTTACCAGGGGTGGCAATAATTGTTGTGGTGATAGTTTTGTTAACCAGTATACCTGTTTGCAGTTTTGCAAATTTGCTAATTCGGTCTGTGTTGTTTAAAATGTTCTCATTCATGTTAATATTGACACCACTGTGGGTTCATTGACACCATGACTATTGTTGTAATAAAAGCTACAGTTATGATACTTAGTTGGTTCCTTGACTTCCCAACTGTTTCATCTGAGACTAAATTTGTCCTATCAGAATGGTCCCGTAATGTACACAGCTCCTGACACAGAAACAGATGTAGAAAAATAGGGCATTTATACAGTATTTTTTTTTACACACATCAACTTCAAACATCCACTTTTCAATCACTATCATTCTTTTGGTTTGAGAAATAATAAATAATGGGATAAGTAAGGGATAACAGCCGAGGGGTGTTGTACAGAATTATTGAACAAGAGGGAGGGAAAAACTTGTCAGCCAATCAGCCACTGGCATCCCATTTCTCCAGATGATAAGATATAAATGATGCAGAAAAATAATGTTGTCCACAATTTTCAATAAGATAATTTTTCACGTTTTTTCTGCTTTTTTTCTATAGCCTCAGACACTTTATGATAAAGTGAACTTCTCACGTGGAGAAAAGAAAGACGTTGGCCCAACACTGTCATCTCCTTATCAAGTTGTGTTGTAACAAAAGTTTGTTCACATGTACTGTGTTCGACGTGTATTGAAATGAATTATTTGTTTTATTCACATTAATTGTAGAGCAGAGAATCAAATATGTAGGAGTGTTGTATTATTTCCTTTGTGTTCCTTTTGTTTGGTGTGTGAGAGAGGGTCAGTAGCCTTTTCAGCAGTTGCATCCTCTTGTCGCAAAGCAGTTGTGTCCTCTTGTCCCTCTGCAGTTGCGGTCTCTTGACCCTCAGCAATTGTGATGTCTTATTTGTGTACAGTCTTCTTGTGCGTTCTCTTGTTTCTTTGTAGTTTCATCTTGTGTCTGTAAGGTTGCAGTCTGTGTAGTTGCATCTTTTCTCTGTGTAGATGCATTTTGTGTTTGTACAGTTGCATCCCTTTGTTCCTGTAAATACAATAATAACAATGCACTCAATTTTTGTACAGATTAAAAATATAATGTAAATAAAAGTGTTACCTCTAATGGATTTGTCTCTAGTAATTTGAAATGGTGAAGAAGGAGGGCAGAGTTTGAAATAGAATTTCTACAGTCCAACATCATCAGCAATGGCAAAAATGAGACAAAGATTATTGGAGTGCAAGTGTGTGTGTGTGTGTGTGTGTGTGTGTGTGTGTGTGTGTGTGTGCAACCATACTTGCTAAATATGAAAATGGGTTACCTTTTTTCTTGCTACTTGGTATAGAAGTATGCCACAGAGGCCAATAACGCAAAACTCCAAAATAACTGTGATGTGCTGATGGCGGCAAGCACTCTTTGGCAGAATGACTTCATTTATAACTTCAGTCCCATTGTTATCTGAAACAAATGTTTAAATGAGTTTTGATGTTTAATAAGCAATATCGTTAATATCAAACCACCTGTTACTGTAGGCAGCAAAGGAACAAAGACAGTTTGAAGTGCACTGGAGGCATAGTGACTTTCAAAGATTACAAAATTACAGCATTGCTGATGACAGCATGGCTCACCTTTGCATTCTGCAAGGATGCTTCTGCTTGAATGTCGAAGGCCATCACTAATCATGCAGCTGAAGTTCGTGGGACTGCTTGCAGGTAAGTCTGCCCACAAGAGGTGATTGTTATTGTCCAAGGATTTGGAAGCAAAGGGCACAGAAGAAGTACCCAGGTAGGCCCAAGATATCTTATATCCCCTCTGAGGTGACTTGCAGTGCAGCTCCACCACACAACGACCCTTGTGTAATACACTCATGTTCATGCTAACAATCGGCTCAGGCACCTGAGCTGTGGAGAATAGAAAGAGACAAAGGAAAACAGATTTTATTAAACTAATTTTAAAAAATAGCATCAATGTGGGGTTCTAGCAGAAACGGCAGTGACAAATTCGACACTTGAGGGCCAATGCAAAATAAAGCATAGGTTTTTAACAGGAGACGGCAATGTGAATCCAAAAACCTGTGTGTCGCCTAATGCACCAGTGTTTGCTATATGCTGATACTCAGTGTGCAAAATACCCGTGAAGATTCGGGGGGGTCACCATCTTGAAGTCTCCAGAAGTTAAAGTAATTTTTCAGCGGGGGTTTGGGGGTGTCACCCCCAAGAAAATTTGAAAAATGGGCTGATGGAACATGCGATATTAACGTAGTTTTAGAAAGAAAATAACGGAATCCGCATGAGTCAAGGCCTTAGCTTATTTCAAAGAAATAGTATATATACTGAATGTGCATTATATTTTTTATAATAATGGGCCATTTGCAAGGATTCCCTTCATTTTGCGCAGGTGTGCGTGCTGGTCTCACACTCAAAGGAAGAATGGGGAAGGGCCCTCTACCTTGCTACAGCGGGACATGGCATGTGGGAGAAGATCCTGCGCCAAGCAAAGGGGCCATGTGCAAGCTGCACCCGTAGTCCTATCTCGGAATACCCAAATCTTTGCATTCCAATTTAATAGTTGTGAACCCAAAGTTTGCAAGTGATAGGCCTACTCACTCAACTAGCTTTCGCTTTAGCCATTTTAGTAGCCTAGCCCATGACTTCTCAACGTTACGTCTTCTATTAAAGGCACACATGGCTAATTTGCATAAAGGCACTGGACAGGTTGGCTGTGCTTATCCAAAAATAATTGTGACTAGTTGTTTTTTAGTCCTGAAATATAAGATTGTGATCTTAAAACATTTTAATGATGATTAGTGACATTAAATATTTTATTTTCTACTCTTTTTTTACTAAATTTGGAACCCCCCCAAGATTTTGCTTAGGAGACTTTCAAGGGGTCTCAAGGGTTAATCAGGGGGGTCGGACCCCCCCAAACTCCCCTGTATTTCGCACTATGCTGATACTACTGGCAAACACGTCACACAAGTTGTAAAACTGATGTGTTCTGCTATGATTAATATAACAACAGGTGATTTTGCTGCAAACTATAGTTTGTATGTGAAAATTTGCTACTAATGGCAAACTTCTGATGAAATTTTTATGACAAATTTCCACAAATCCCTGACAACTGACAAGGTCATATTTTCATTTGCAAATTACTTTGTAGTTTTATTTTTTTTATTTTTTTTATTTTACCTTTATTTAACCAGGGAAGAAAAATCACATTTTGCGGCAGCAAATTAGTCACAGCAACATTGCAGCAAATTTGTGGCTATTTTTTTTTATTTTTGTAAGGGTAATTAAAGGCCGTCCCTGCGCTAAGTGCTTGTAACTTTATGCCAAATAACTTGTAACATTATTTGGCATGGAAAGTATATATGGGCAATTCCAGCTATGGACGTGACATTTTCATGCATTATTGATGAAAAGGCCACATAACCTCTGCAAGCTTAGCACAGCTTAGCACTGCAAGCTTAGTTTTTCACATTTTTTTTCATATTCTTATGCAAACTTTGTGGCTTAATACAGGCAAACTCAAAAAAATTCATTTACATCATAAGAATATAAGCCTTTCAATTTGCGTTATGGACGTGACAAAAAACGGAAAGCTCTTATGGTAGATTACAGTTTTTGCCATGAAGTCTGTGAAATTTCCTGAGAAACGTAAATATTATTCCATTAATACCAAAAAGGACACCTCAGTGAACACTGAAAACGACTTGATTTAAGTGTAAATGTTATGGAGGTGACATCTGGAAAAACCTGCCAAAAACCTACAAAAGAAGTGTGAATGGTGGATTTTGACCTGTAACGACTGAAATAGTCATACAATGATAGAAAATAACTGATAACATTGCAGGTTTGTGTGTGTTATCACCCACTTATTCCCATTATAAGCCCCTCCAACATTATGGCTGAATAGGGTAAAAATTTTAACAAATACTGTAGATATCCTTTCGAAACTTGCTCAGCTGATAATGTAGATTGAGACAATTTTTTTTTTGTATTGTAAGTTTTCTGAAAGAATTTGTATGTCCATGTAGATGAGACTTGAAGTATTGAAGGTGAGATTTACTTTTTCGTGGAATTGCCCATACTGTATATATATACTGTATATAAAAGTACATTTATATCTTTATAATTCTTTATGACATTTAGGGCATAAAGGAAGCATTTTGAATGGCTTGTGACTTTTTATTTCTTTATTCATTTTCACCACTGCTTGTAAGTGCTGTCGGTACAAACATGAATGCCTTTATGAATG
The DNA here is from genome assembly GCA_027497455.2 of Sardinella longiceps. Taxonomy (NCBI): domain Eukaryota; kingdom Metazoa; phylum Chordata; class Actinopteri; order Clupeiformes; family Clupeidae; genus Sardinella; species Sardinella longiceps. The sequence goes on along the minus strand of JAODXP020000028.1, from coordinate 26,403,772 downwards.
CCAGGCTCAAAGAATATGGGGGGTTTGATCTCTTCCAAATGTAATTTACTGTAATGTAATGGGAAATACATGTACATGCTCTCTACGAAGCATGTGACAGGGAGAGAGCACACCTGGCTGAAACTCCTGTGTTTCCCTATCAAGTTGAGACTGCAAGTAAGACCGCACTGACAGAAAATACTAATGCAGGTGTGTGTGTGTGTGTGTGTGTGTGTGTGTGTGTGTCTGTGATCAATGATGCTATTTATCTGACACCCATAGTCAGAGGTCTGCTGGTGTGCTTGCTCACTTTATATTGCAGACAATATAAACCGTCTGTATCTGTCTCATCAAGAAAACTGAAACTGAATTAGAGTGCACACCTCTTCTGCCAATTTTGTTAAATGTATACAATCTACCTCTTCCTCCTTTATGCCTTCTCTTAAAGGAATAGTTCACCTGTTTATGAAAATTGGTTATTCACCCCCTTAGCCTACCTGGAGTTATATATGTAGGTAAGAGCATTTTGGTCTTAGTGCTTGCGTTTTCCTAGTATTGCATCCCCAATTTCCCCCATGCTTTAGCTTAACATAGGCGCTGGAATGCAAAGCCTATCCTTTGTTTTTCCTATAATCCACTGCCTTAAGTGGTCATTGCACATTATGTTTACCTTACTGTATGCACTGCAATATATAGTCTTGAATGTCTTTTTATAAAGTGAATCACTTGATCCACAGGGAAAAGGCATTTTGTCTCACTGTAAAGCTGAAATGACAAAAACTACTTCACTTGACTTGTGACTCACCTTTTACATTGAGTTGAACATCATAGTTGTACTGGGTTTTTTTGATATCCCTTAGAAGCACTGAATACAACATGGTATCATTCTGTTTCACATTTTGTATTTGCAGGTCACCAGTTGTTGTGTTGAGAATGACACGGCCCATGTAACTCGGGATGTCGGTGGTCACTTTTTTCCCAGGCCTCCAATTAGCAACGAGAAGTCTGTTTGTAAAAATAGACCACTGGATTCTGTTGAGATTCCCTGGTGTAACTCCACGATACGATAGCGTGACTGTGTCCCCCTCATATGCAGTGACCACTGGCACTGTACGCACTGTAGAAAAAGGAGATTAATAATCATTAAATGTTAGTTAGTCAGCACTCAGGTGAGTATATAGCCTACCCTCATCTTTGAGTTACTAAAGTAGCTGTAGTATGGCAGTATCAAGTTTTGCATAATATAACAGTTAGATACAAAAAAGGACATAAGAGTATACTCAAAAAGAATTATGGCATCAGGAAACAGGAAAGAGACTTTAGTTTAACTCAGAGGTGGACAAACTAAGGCCCAGGGGACAGGGAACCTTCCCAAAATAGAATGATTTCTCATTTAGCCAAGATAAATTAGATATAAAATACAAATTCCCCCCTTTTCACCCTACATGTTAACATGTCCTCTCAACAAAGTGGGGTTACTGGTTTGAGACCTGCCAATTTACTAGAAACTAAACCCAATGTGGCCCTTCAAAATGGTTCACCCCTGGTTTAACTGAAAACTGGAAAGAGACTCAATTTGAACAACATGGTTCATGGATGGCTTCTTTCTATTCAGTCAATGCAGCTTTATATTACCCTGTGAAGTATACTTCCCGCTGAAACAGGTAATCCCAGCAAGTTATCAACATGTATTCATTAATTCAACTGTTCATCAAAGTGATTTATTCTGGCCTTGAGAATGTTTCCTCACAGACGACAGACATTTTGCAAGTTAAACCTTATACTCTATGCAAATAGGCTATCTTTAAAAGGAGAGATTTATAGCTACTGTTGATGTAATTTTATCATGAAAATATGGGAAAACACAAATGTGTTATCACAAACAAAGACATAAATAGTTTCAGTTGTAATAACAATTCCCTAACACCTCAGTACTGAAGTTCGATGAACTATAACTTCCTATAATTCTAAGCTACCCGAACTAAAGCCATTAGTCATTAGTCTAGCAATATTTCCATTAGTCTATTGATATTTAAACAGACATAAGCTTGTCTTACCTGAATGGATATTTCCAAAGAGTAAGAGTAGGCCTACAAACATAACTGGCGTTCTTTGAGCCTCACCGTTTTTTGTCAAGTTTTTTGTCTACAAAAGCTCACAGAAATGAGAAACAAGCAAGGGGTGTGGAGTAAAACCACTTCCTCTATCGACATCCACAGCAACAGTATTCATTTAGCTGACATGGCCTACATATGTTAACCCACCCTGTATGAGTGTTGGTTTGGAATAAAATAGTAATAAAAGTAATACTACTTCGGTAACACTTTCTATGCAGCCAGTAGGTTATTCATAGAGCATTATAAATACATTCATAAAGGCTTATAATGCATTCATAAAGGCTTATAACTACTGACATTAGAATTCATAACTGATTATATGTTGTCATGACTACTCATATGGCATTATAATGCCATCATATTAACCTCTATAACTTGTATCACAAAGCATTAAGACCTTCTTTGAACTTTTGATACTAGGGGAACATACCACTTTAATTAGTATCTTTTATGGTATTCATTTTCATTTTTACTTTATTTAGGGTATGCAAATTCATAAATATGAATTTGTCTTGACTTTACTTGTAAAATAGCTGTACTGTAACAGTTATCTTTGTTCAGGTTGTAATAAAGTTTTCAGGACATTCTACAGATTACAAAGCTGTGTTGAACTTTCTTGCTCTTTCTTTCAAGCATCGATAGATCACCAGAACAAGACATCATGATCTACGATCAATCACAATCTCTATCCTGTGATTTCAACAGAGTTAAAACTCCTGATATGTCATATGAGTTTATGGGCTTTTGTCTGAATGTTTCACAGGAGGAAGTGAGCACGTGCTATTCTTCAGATCGTCGTCATGCTGAAGTGGTTCTGGAAGTTTCTTTCTGTCTTAACTGTGAAATGTCAGAAACGAGTCAAGTTCATCTCATCTCAGTTCAAAAGAAAAAAAAAGGTTGTTTCATTTTTCATTTGTTTACACAAGAGGAACGTATAATAAAAATGTAGTTAAAGCATTCATTTTACCAGCACTAAAAATACACAAGAGGTATGAAATTCACTTATGGATGTACTGTGGTAAAAATCCAGAACAGGTGAAAAAAAATAAAATTTTCTGCAAAGCTTTTGATGTGACAGTTTCTATTTCTGCCACTATTGGCTGGAATCAGGAAAGGAGGCCGCACTATGCATACGCATACGCATAGTGCGGCCTCCTTTCCTGATTCTTGACTGCATAAATGCTGGGCCAGCACTCTTAAAAATTACAAAAAGACTCTTGAGTGAAGCCTGCTCCCATCCTTCTGAACTGCCACTGTTGGCTAAAAATATATCTCACTCAGAAACCTGTGGGGTCCTTAATTGACATTTCACTATGTCCACTGGAAAATTCCCCAGTGCTATGTGATGGGTTCAAATGACTAGGTGAGAAAAGTGAAAGTGCCCATATAACTCACACAGTCTAGCACACAGCCCACATTGCCATGTTTGTAGAAGTGCATACCACTGGTTAGCACACACACACACACACACACACACACACACACACACACACACACAGGGGCGGTTGCTCAGGGGGGCATGTTGCTGGGGGTGGCAAAAGAAAAAAGGTGTTGGGGGGGTGGGGGAGATGGGAGTAAGTGCAAAGTAAATGCATTCCTGGTAGTCCGTAGCCTACCGACCCTTGTTATGGAGCAACAGGAAGTAACGTTAGCCTATAGGCGTGTCCAGGCTAGGTAGTCGGAGGTACTAGGACAAGAAACACTCTAGCAAGAGATGAGTTTTCAAGACTTTGTATTCCTATGGCCGATAGCAATTAACAGCACCTAACGTTAACAAGGGACAACAACAAGGGAGCTGGCTTAATATTACCTGGCTGTCTTTGTGAACCCCAATCTCTTGGAAGAGCTCAAACTGTTTTGTCCTCCTTCTGAGGATATGAACTTTATGTTTTTGTTGGTTTAAAATCTTGTCTGCAGTGTCCACACAACTCCTACCGTTGACTCACTCCAAACACTGTGTCTCCAAAGCACCACTAGTATCAACTGTGTCTCTCTAGCAAACTCTCATGCACAGTTGCCCTCATCATTGCAATGGAGGGTTTAGATCCATTGTGAGTGCATAGTCAGTGCATTCTAGGTAGTTAGATCCACCCCATTGCGGGACCCTCAGCCAAACATGTCGGTGCAGCAGGTACTAGGCAATACTAGGTTATTTCAGTGTCAGTATACTTGAGTAT
>JAODXP020000028.1:26308206-26399399 GCA_027497455.2 Sardinella longiceps | reverse complement strand
GACGTGTCAGATATACGATCTCTGGGCCAGAAATGAGAGTCGTATACCTTGCCCACGACGTTATAAAAATACACCATTATAAGCGTTGAAATCAAACTTCTTCCAAAAGGAAAAGAGTCCGGGCAAAGTTGAGTGCAAAAAGTACAGTTTATTCTGTCAGAGAACCAACATCATAAACCGGAGCAAGGATCCGAAGATTCCGCTCCCGAACACAGAAAGTGCCTGCCTTTTATACATATTCTGACAGCCCACAATTAATGGTTAAAACAAAAAATGGATTGTTGGATGCTTGAGTTGTGGAGTTGGTTTCGTCTGGGAGTGTTTGGTGCATGGAGTGTGTTGTGCGGTGTAGTGTCTTGTGCCGTGGAGTGCAAAGTCAGTGGAGTGGTCGCTTTAAGCTGTGGAGTGCAGGAGCAATAGAGAGGAGCGTTTGGATCAGTAGAGTGGAGTGCAGGAGCATTCGCCTGTTGTGCTTGGAGGTCTGCCATCAGGAGCATTGGAACAGTGGAGTGGATTGCAGGAGCATTTGCCTGGTGTGCTTGGAGATCTGCCATCAGGAGCATTGGAACAGTGGAGTGGAGTGCAGGAGCATTTGCCTGGTGTGCTTGGAGATCAGCCATCACACCTGCACTACTGCCCTCTGCATAACCTCTCTGAACTTCTTACGACCCCTCTTGTGTGGAGTGTTATCTACTCAGTCAGATTGTGATATTAAGAACAATAATTTGTAGCATTTCCAAGCTTGCTGTCTTAGGGGCATTACACACTATGCAAAAAAGTTAATTAGTATACACATATTGGTATATCAGAACTGTGATGACTTTCATCTACCCGAGTATTAGTATGTTTAGGTCACACTCAGAAAATTATTCTACATTTCCCCGCTTTGAGACTTGAAAGTCTCACCCCAGTATACTCTCAGCCTTCAACAAGACACCTTTAACAACCCTCTTTCTTTCTAGATGAAAAGCAAATCGATTAGGGAAAACAAAACAAACAAACAAACAAACAAAAATAGTGTCAACATAATCACATTCCCACTCAGTGGAAACACCACCGATATGAGGCATTGCTGTCTGGGCATGGGGTACCGAATAGATAATGCTGAAGTCAAAGTCTTGGTTATTCAAGCTGGGGGTTGGTTTTCACTCGCGTCCAGGATCCTAGCAATGCTAGTCCCTTGGATCTACTACTGTGTCTAGTTAATATACTTGATCAAATGACTCTAGTCCCTTTGGATGTTTGTCTTGGAACTGGGACAAATGGTTTGGTTTGGCAGTTCTGGTCATTCACTAGAGCAGTAGCTACACATTTGATGTAACTGTTTCCTGGTTGTAGTATTTCATAGCGGCTTCTGTCAGGTGGTATCGTCGAAGTTATGGTCCCAGGATCTTTGGCTTGCCATTCTTCTGTGGTAAGTTTTGGTTGATTGATGTCATCATAACAGCTAGCTTATGGGCGGCTGAAGTTTGCACCATGGTCCAGATTAATTACTGCTACAGCTGAGTTCCATCCGATGGTTGAATCATCACTCCTCAATCTATGCATCACTCCTGGTCAGGTTAATAGAGATAGTAGAACAGAAGGAAAAAACAAAACAAAAAGAAACAAGAACAAATCCACTCGACAACACAAAAGCTAAAACATTCTCTGGATAGTATGAGATAACAAGCATTATTTAATAAAGGCATAAACTTTATCTTAATTTAGGGGCCACTATTCTAAGTAAATTTTGCTTGTGTTTTCACGTCTACATTTTGTGGTCACTTTGGATGTATTTACCATCCAATCTAATAAACAATATTAAACTAATTGCATGATTCAGGGGAAAGACAAAAAGCTAATTTCACACGTCAGCTATGCTAACTATATCCAATGCGATAGATTTGTTCTGGTCTAGATTTCTATTCCCATATAAAGTCATGCTAAAATAATTTCCATATATTTTCAGTTATTCATTAGCCTACCAGAATAATCACATTTGCTTATTACTCTTCAACTATCTTTTGATTATAGTTTAAGACATTAGGTCCCAACCTAAACCTCAACAACTAATTTGATTCATGCAGTATAATGCCACCAGAACTGATGACATTATTTCAGCATAGTTTTATACTTACATATGATTCAAAAATTGTCCTGTAGTCTGGTCAGTATATCACCTGCTATCCAAAATGGCTAGAAAGGTTAATTGTTCTATTCTGTAAGTAGGTTTAGGAGCAGGCTACTAGTTCACTTGGTCAATATTTTTCTGCAAATAAGGTACAACTTTTCAATTTTGTGAAATTACATGACAAATTCTATTATTTGCCCTCCATTATTTACCCAATACTTTGTATTTTGTCCATCCAATTCTTCAAAATTACAAAAAATTCTAATTTGCTATCCCTCCCCCCTTTTGACAATTGGGAATTGTCAACAAAATAGGATAGGTCACACATGTTCCTCGATCTCACTCCAGGTACATTGATCCACTCATAGCATGCATGCTCAGTCTCACCTCTTTCACTCATTTTCACTCACCATTCATACTTTACTAACAAAGACTACAGAATTATCTGGGATTGTGTCACACTTTACTGTCAGATGGATTGAGTGCTAAAGTCGGTCAGTCAGTCTCGTCTTTTTAAGTTATATATTGATCTAGTTTTATTTACTTATTTTTCTTATTTTGTTTAGTTTAATAGTTCGTTTTTTTGCTTTTTGTCTCTGTGTACATTATACATCTTGGTCTACTGGAGATCACAATCTTACCATTTAATTTTAGAAGGATCTTTGCAGATTTTCAAGCTATAATCAGTGTTTTTTTTTTTGTTTTTTTCAATTACCTACATGGGATATCCTTATAATCAGTTGAGTTTTTTATTATTATTATTATTTTTCTTTTTTTTTTTTTTTTAATCTGTTTTTAGAGGAATCTGTTATTCCACAGCCACAGTAGCTTAAGTTATCTGGACTTCTAGTTTTACTTTTAGTCAGATAACAATTACAGTGACTATTTATTTCATTCTGGATCTATTCTTACATTTAGTTAATGCTCTCTTAATAATTTACTTATTGAATTGTTCCCATAAAATCCCAGCCATGGCATTTTTTTTTTTTGCATTGCGTAGTTAATTGTCTTTGCACTATTCCATCATCACTGTCTTTTCGAACATGGGGGATCATTGATTTAATGGCCACTAAGTCATACTCTAAATAGATAAATATTTCATACATAACTGATCTACGGTAAGTGTTAAATCTAACTTTTAGGGCTTTCACTCCTACAATATCTGACCCTTAATTTCCCTAATCATAAGTGTATGTAAACTTCAGTGTTTATATCCCTAGATGAGCATCCTCCTCAAAAACATGTCAGAACAGGCTCTGTTGAGTTGTTGCTTCCTATAGATCTGTGTCCATGACATCCTAAAGCCATGAACCCAAATTTAGCTGATTCTAGATTGGCCTGGCCAACAGAACCATGGATCATTATTGATTTGAATTTAGAGCCAGGTCCTTTAAGACATCTGGCTAGAACCACAAAGCTGAGTGTTGTTGTGGAACATGCTCTTAATTGTTCTGTCCCTTATCATGTGTAGTGTGGGTTAGTAGCTACATGTGTTATTTGGTCATGACCTTATTGCTCTCGCTGTCCCGCTGGTGTGCCTCCTCTGTCCGGTCCAGGCCCTTCAGCTCCTCACACTGACCACCTCCTTCATAGTACTCAACCACCCGTTTAAGATGACTTTTCTCTTAGCTGTCCTCGTCTTCTTTCAGTTCATTCAGTTTCCTTGTGTTGTCTTCTGCGTTGACAATTCTTCACGTTGGTATGTCACAATCTGAAGGTGAGGCCACACAGTCACCCCAAAGTTATTTAGGGCTTCATCGATGGGCCCCACCTCACTGATGATGCGACTTTCCCCTTTTTTTCCTCTTTATTGTCAAAATGTCTCATGCTCGAGGCTCCATTGTTGCCATAATCGGTCTCATTTTTGATTTTCACTTCCTTATGGCCATATTCTTTCTTCCTTCTCCAAGGTGTAAGTCGGGTGTTGACATGTATTCGCTGTGCTCTGTGTCCACCAGTCTCTTAGGGTGTCAGTGCATGAGCTGCTGGCCCATTGGTATAGATGACGATGGGCTGATGTTGAGGCCTGGATCCAGACTCTGAGGTCACACAGCCTATGGACAGACTCAGAACTCAATGTTTAGTTAGTAGTCAGTTACTGTCTTTCCCTGGCTCTGTCCCTCAACCTTTATAACATTATTCCCATTTATCTCAATGAATCCCCATGTTTTCACGTCAACTCACGTCAAATCACAGACGCATCTATCTTTTCTGAATACAACGAAACAAACAAAAAGAACAACGGCAATGAAAAAACATTAGAAACATCACCACATTCCCTTATCTTCTAATATGCTTCTTCTTTTGTATTCTAATCTTTGGCATTCCCTTCCCCATTGTCATTGTCTTTTCTTCTTCCTTTTTTTTTTTTTTTTTTTAAATTATTTTGAGTTGTATTTAAGAATTCAGTTACATCCACTTATAGGAAACTTCTGAAATCTGAGTTTTCGCATTAATGATTGTGATCTCAATATTGACTGTGGATTTTGGTCATATTTTGACTATTTCACTAATTTCAACTAATTTTTGTTCCAATTTTTATGTCAGTAGAAAATAGTTATCGTGACATCAACATGAAAGTTCTTAGTTCCAAATACATCATAATAATAATAAATCATAGAAATTAAATCATAGTCCTTGCCCCTTGTAATTTTAGTCCTAGCTCCACTTCAAACTGGATACCCCGCCTATACACTTGATCATTCGACAAATCTGATCAAGGCACTGGGGTTAGAGTTTTGCTGCGCAGTCTTTTCCAGTTTATAGAAATGGAGTCAGGCCTCTCAGGAACCTCTGAATGGCTAGTTGTATTAGTAAACATTACAAGGACTGGGAAAACAGACATACAGGTACATGCAACATAGACACACAGAAATGTTAGCCCTTTGCTACCATGTACTTAAAATGCCCTCATCTTGCTACACTCTTGATGCACACATTACTTTTCTGACGTTCTTTATTAGTTAGTTCTTCACTATTTTATTTATTTATTTTTCTATTTGTTACCCATCTTTATTATGATTTACAGTAATCCTACTGTAATCTATATATTAGATTAGCACCGGTGTATGTTTTAACTTATAAGATATACCTATAATTATATACAATACTATAATACAATACAATATATAATAAAACATAAATAACACTAATGTTAATAGTACTACAAGATTGTTGCTGCCACAATTGATATTAGTTTTTGGATATCTTCCCCTCGTACACACTCAACTATTTCTCCTGTTATTCTGACAGCTTCACCCACCCGCCCTCCTGACCCCCTTCACCTTGCCAGGGTACCTACTAGCGTGAAGAGTGGAGCGCTACGGGGCGTTACCCAATCTCCCAGAGTATGGTAACGCAATTATTACTGCCGTCCTGTTCCTTTTAGCTATACCAGCGCCAAAAGGCGGTTACCGTCGCAGACGCCGGGCCTTCTCATAAGGTCCTGTCACGATTTACCTGCCACTCCAGTCCTGTTTTCATTCTCCTTTTCCCCTCGCAAATCACAAAGCGAAGAAAAAAAGAAAACGAATCATACTGTTGCAGGGCCGTCCTAACCCTTGCCCCTCCGGCAAGTGGACCTGACGCTTAATAACGTTCCTGTCGTCTTCTCGTCCTTCAAGCGAGTCCCGCGCTCGAAGCGGACATATACAGGGGGCTACCACTGACTTCCTCTAACAGGAGACATTCATTTGCTTTCCTTAAAGATTCCAAGTTTCTATGCAATAGCTCTGCTGTGGTTAGTTTTTTAGCACATGCAAACATGCATCATTGTTCCTTTGTAATCTTTACATTTTGGCATGAGGTCTGGTTCAATCAATTTAACTAGTTCAACATAGAATATTTTGAATAGGCCCATAAAACATCTATAGTGCCTTATATCTTTTGAGCATGCTTTACTAAATCCAAATGGCCAAAGTTATGGCCAAAGTTCTAGCCTATTTTATGAAATATTATTTTAGTTTTGTAACAATATTACAAAAAAGTCCAATGCATTTCCAATCATGTTTGTACTAAGAAATTGAGATGTTTGAGAATGACATCCTAATTCTTTCCTTTCTGCCCTCATTAGGTTTTAGAATTGTATGAATTTTACATTATTTATTTTTCTACTGATTTGTTCTACTATTGGAAAGATCCGAATTTAGCCACCTCTATACTGTTAAGTCAGTTATCCCTAGGCCTAGACACAGTTACTACTGGGGTAATGGTCACTTTAAAAGCTAGCTCCCACACTCCATTACGTTACTCTGGAGGTGTGGCCACTACTTGAAACTTGAAACCTATTTCCTTTCTCCTTTCTACAGATCATACTGGGTCAGGTTGTAACAATCCTAAACCTAATTATCATTTTCTTAACATCATCTTAAACTGATTAGAATGAATCTACACTAATGCATATGACCAATCTTCTGATATTTTCCTTTACTTATTTGTCAAAATGTGGATTGTCGCTTTCATAGGTTGATCCCCGCTTGACCGTGCGTACTTTTTAATTTAACTAAAATTTGATTTGCGATTCAGAAAAGGCTTATGCTATAGGTCCGAAAGCATGTATTTTACGACTGGTGAACTAAAGCTGCATTCTTGAACTTGCAACCATAAATCAGCTGCCTTTCCTCATACTGGGTAGGAGACGCGCATAGTCTGTTCTAAGCTGGTGAGAAGATTAATAATAGCTTTTTTGCCGCAGCACAGTTTCTCATTTCTCTATGCCTTTTGGTCCGTATTTTTTTTGGCAATGTCCATTTTTCATATTGGGCACTTGTACAATTAAACAATTAATTAGAACAAATCAGATCTGTGCAAATGATTCAAACGATCTTCAAACGGTAGTAAATTATTTAGTTCTCTAACAAGTTGATAATACTGGCCAATTATAATTTAGTATTTTCACTTTGAGATTACAGCCGATCACTTTTACGAGTTTACCTTAGGAACAAGCCTTAATTTTTTTTTACTTCTCCCAACACCTTATCCTCCAAGATAAATAACAATAATGGTAATTGCAAGAACAATAAAATAAAGTCAAAACTGCCATCCTATTTTCTAAGCACTTCCATAATTCCTCACCCATATCCTACTTTAGCATGCATGTTAGTAGGGTACCCTTAGCAGGCAGAAATTAGTCATGCAATGCTATTACATACAAATTTTGCACTCAACTCAGCCAGTGACCCCGATCAGAATTGGCAATCAATCAGAAAAAAGGAAAAATTTATAGTAGGTTCTTTTGAGGAGAGAGAATATCTTACCGTCGACCAGGGGAGTCCTGCACGCCGAGACATTCATCACCGTCTTTGAATGATAACAATTTTTTCATACTCACGGGTCAATTTGGTTGGCTCTGTGTCGGAGTGCAGGCTTGTCCCCCGGCGTCAGGTGTCAATCATCCCTCCTGGCTGGCTCGCCAAATGACGTGTCAGATATACGATCTCTGGGCCAGAAATGAGAGTCGTATACCTTGCCCACGACGTTATAAAAATACACCATTATAAGCGTTGAAATCAAACTTCTTCCAAAAGGAAAAGAGTCCGGGCAAAGTTGAGTGCAAAAAGTACAGTTTATTCTGTCAGAGAACCAACATCATAAACCGGAGCAAGGATCCGAAGATTCCGCTCCCGAACACAGAAAGTGCCTGCCTTTTATACATATTCTGACATGCCTCATCAATTAATGGTTAAAACAAAACTCTAACTGCTGATTGTTGGAACCATCATGCAGCTGTCGGAGTTGGTTTCTTCTGCGCAGCATTCTGCTGAATGAGAGTGTGCATTGTCATCAAAGGTGTAGTGTCTATGTGACGTGGAGTGCAGAAGTCAGTGGAGTGGTAGCTTTAAGCTGTGGAGTGCAGGAGCAATAGAGTGGAGCGTTGGATCAGTAGAGTGGAGTGCAGGAGCAATCGCCTGTAGTGCTTGAGGTCTGCCATCAGGAGCATTGGAACAGTGGAGTGGAGTGCAGAAGCATGTGCTAGTGTGCTTGGAGATCTGCATCAGGAGCATTGAAACAATGGAGTGGAGAGTAGGAGCATTTGCCTGGTTCACTTGGAGGTCAGCCATCACACCTGCATTACTAGCCCTCTGAATAACCTCTCTGAACTTCTCTATGACCCTCCTTGTGTGGAGTGTTATCTACTCAGTCAGATTGTGATATTAAGAACAATAATTTGTAGCATTTCCAAGCTTGCTGTCTTAGGGGCATTACACACTATGCAAAAAAGTTAATTAGTATACACATATTGGTATATCAGAACTGTGATGACTTTCATCTACCCGAGTATTAGTATGTTTAGGTCACACTCAGAAAATTATTCTACATAATGAACACAAGTCATGCACAGAATACAGAAGTAACGCTGAAATCATTCACCTCGAATTTCTCAAGAATCAAAAGTGTCATCAGGCCAGAGCTGACGTCATTACCATGACCACCTTAACATGTGGACAAAAGGAAGTCTGTGCTTACTCAATCTTATTTGTGATGAGCCGTATGATCATAGTTTTATGACAATAGGCTATGAGTGTATTGCTATGAACAAATAACTGTATTGAAGTGTGCATACTAAATCACACCTTTCTGTGGCTTTAGGCCAGTTGACCAATCAAAGTATACAGTAGATCATTTACAGTATACTGTAAATGATCTACTGTATACTTTGATATATACTATTCACCTTATTCCGTGGGTAAACATGGGCGCTGCCATGACGATTGTCATTCAACATCCGGTCTAGCAACGCATTGACTTAGTGTTGTGATATTTGGTGTTTTAACGGTGTAATATAAGTGGTCTTATTATGAAGTTGTGCTCACTACATCCATCAATAAAGTTAGAACAGTTCGTCGCCAGATAAAAAATGATGTTTTCAGTAGTAAAAACTGTGTTCCAAGACAATCTGAGGGCAAACGCGGAAGAAAAAAAGACAATAAGGGGTGGGACTGCATAAGGTGAATAGACCATTGCCTCAGAGATGTTTTTCATTGTTCAGAGCACCCTTTGCCGTTCTCCTTTGCTCTCTCTCTCTCTCTCCTCTGCCTCTCTATCTCTCTTTCCCTCCCTCCCTCTCTTTGCTTGATTTTGTTACATTCTTAGTTTATTTTTATTTTGGGTTATCTGGTTATCTAATTGTTTAAGCTTTTACAACCGAATTCCAAAAAAGTTGGGACACTATAAATTGTTAATAAAAATGGAATCCAATCATTTACAAATCTCATAAACCTAAATATTGTTCACAATAGAATATAGATAACATGGCAAATGTTGAAAGTGAGACTTTTTGAAATGTTATGCCGAATATTGGCTCATTTTGGATTTTATGAGAGCTACACATCCCAAAATAGTTGGGACGGGTAGCAATAAGAGACCAGAAAAGTAAAATTTTCATATGAGGGACAGCTTGAGGACCCAATTGCAACTTATTTGGTCAATTGGCAACATGATTTGGTATGAAAAGAGCCTCAGAGAGTGGCATTGACTCTCAGAAGTCAAGATGGGCAGAGGATCACCAGTTCCCCAAATGGTGCAGCAAGAAGTAGTGGTCCGAGATCACAAAGGAGTTTCTCAGACAAAAATTGCAAAGAGTTTGAAGGTATAATCATCTACAGTGCATATCATCATCCAAAGATTCAGAGAATCTGGAACAATCTCTTTGCATAAGGGTCAAGGCCGGAAAACCATACTGGATGCCCATGATCATTGGGTCCTTAGATGGCACTGCATCACATACAGGAATGCTAAAGTAATGGATATCACAAACTGGCCTTAGGACTACTTCCAGAAAACATTGTCAGTGAACACAATCCACTGTGTCATTCGCCATAGCCAGCTAAAACTCTATAGGTCAAAAAAGAAGCCATTCCTAAACATGATCCAGGAGCACAGGCATTTTCTCTGGGCCAAGGCTCATTTAAAATGGACTGTGACAAAGTGGAAAACTGTTCTGTGGTCAGACGAATCAAAATTCAAAGTTCTTTTCAGAAAACTGGGATGCCATACCATCTGGACAAGGACAACCCAAGTTGTTATTGCTTATTGTTAGCGCTCATTTCAGAAGGCTGCATCTCTGATGGTATGGAGATGCATGAGTGTGTGTGGCATGGCCAGCTTACTCATCTGGAAAGGCACCATCAAGTCTGCAGTCCAGATCTTTCACCCATAGAAAGCTTTTGGTGCATCATACATAGGAATACATGACAAAGAGGACCTAAGAGAGTTGAGCATCTAGAAGCCTGTATTAGACAAGAATGGGACAACATTCTCTCCACAACTTCTCTCCACAGTCCCCAGACGTTTGCAGACTGTTTTAAAAGGAAGAGTGGATGCCACACAGTGGTAAATGTGGCCTTGTCCCAACTATTTTGGGATGTGTAGATGCCATGAAATTGAAAATCAACTTATTTTCCCCTTAAAATGATACATTTCCTCAGTTTCAACATTTGATATGTGATCGATGTTGTATTCTGAGTAAAATATTGAAATTTGAAACTTCCACGTCACTGCATTCTGTTTTTATTCACAATTTGTAAAGTGTCCCAACTATTTTGGAATTCGGTTGTATTTGATTGTGACTTAATCAGTTCAACTGCTTCTGAAACATTTAAGTTTATGGGTTATTGTTGAAGAAACCATTCATTGTTCCACCAGTAGACCAGGCAAGGTGCTGTCCAAAGTTCAGAACACACCTGAAGGAAGTAGGGCCTGACCTTTGACCTTGATTCAATCTTACACACACAGAGATGAATTAAGAATATCTTGGTGTAGGTCCTGCCTAGTATTTTCAGGAAGGGGTGGATCATATCCCCTGGACTGATGGACAGGAAGGAAGGTGAGGAAGGATTTGGGCTCAGAAGTGGCTAAGATATCAAGAGCAGGTACTGTATGTCCTTATGAGGCAGATGAACAAGAGTTGTTGATGATTGGACACAAGCAATGAATGACAACAACATTAAGTCTTCCTACTTGTACTAAAGCTTTAATTATTTGCAACATACAGTACATGATATCATCATGTTATCTGTATGTTCCTGTTCTCATATTTAACTCAAGACAAAATCCTATTAAATAAGGCATATGTATAAAGGGTTAACGACATGTAATGTCACATTGTGTCACATCATATTGTAGCTACATGATTTCTTTTTGTAGAACTGTATTTTCCTTTTGTCATTGCAATATTGTACATTGCTGAAAAGTCTACTGTAAATACCTGAGTCTCTTATGCAACAGCTATAGTTTCAATTGACTTGAAGTAGGCATACGGACGAATCAGTCACAAATATGCTAGCAGTTGAGGAAAACAACCCCTTGTACAGCGAAAACAAATGTCAAAAGCCACAGCCGTAAACTGCTGCATCAGTGAAACTGACAGGCCAGAGTATATATATCAAACAGCTTAAAACAACCAATGACAAAGGCCTACGGAGTAATACAGAAACAGAAACATAAAAAGCATAAGAAGAAAGTTCAGCTTCAGTGTTACAAGAGAAAAATAAATCAAGAGCAGAGCTAGCAGAAAACCACAACACAGAGGAAGGACTAAAAAATTTGAATAAATATAAAGAAAACATACAAATATATAAGGTAAGTCAGGAAACTCATCTCTCCACACATACCAACAAAGCAAAAGCACACAGGTGTTTTTTTTAAATGAACTGTTTTGAAAACTACATTTAAGCATTTGAGGGAGAACACCAGTCTTGCATGGGTAAGATGCCTCGCATGACCTTTTCAGATATGGTGTAATAGCTTATTAGCTGACTTCAGTTCACAGAAGTAAGATGGGGCTATAGGAGGATTTTAATGTTTAATGCATACATTTATCCAAGTAAGTGGTTAAAAGTGTGGGGGCAGACTTCAGATAAATGAGCCAGGAAGGCTGGGATGGGCAGGTTTGTCTTTTTGTGTCCACCTTCACCAATGCCCTCCCCTCATTGACAACAAAGACCATACACTCAAAATGGTCACAAACTAAGAAAGCAGACAAATTTGAAACTACATCAGATTGAGGGCACAGGGAGAAAAATAACACATGGAACTGCAACTGAAAACATTTTTCTGGGGGGGAAAGGGTAGGTGGTGCTTGAAAAAAAGTCCTGTTCTCCAAAGTGGAAAAGAACAGTAAAGGTTTGAGAAACTTACTGTCATATGAATAGCAAGCATAGCAAGTTCTTTTAATTTGTGGTGAACATGTTAAATATATATATATATATATATATGGGCAATTCCACGAAAAAGTAAACCTCACCTTAAAACTTTAAGTCTCACCTACATGGACATTAGCCTGGCGAATGCCAAACTAAAATCACAAGTGATATTTAGTCTGGGGACCTACCTATTGCATTTCTCGTAGCGGAAGCATCGTTTACAATTGTCCATAGCCGTTTATTGGGCGCTACGAATGTTTATCATAGCGTCTGTACATACCTCGGAGCCAATACCAGAGCCACCACGTGACGTAAAATGCAATCGAGGGCCGTACAAATCCCTTTTTGTTCTGCGATTGGATACCGAAAGTAAGCGAGAAAAACGGCCATGGTCACCATGCTCCTCTGCAGAGTGAAATGAAATAAGCGAGCAAAGGAACATGGGAATTCCCAGGCTACATGGACATACAAATTCTTTCAGAAAACTTCCAATACAAAAAAGTATTGTCTCGATGTAAATATTCAACTGAGCAAGTTTCGAAAGGATATCTGTTTGTTAAAATTTTTACCCTATTCAGCTATAATGTAAGTCTATGGAGGGGCTTATAATGGGCATAAGTGGGTGATGACACACACAAAGCTGCAATACTATCAGTTATTTTTCATTGTTATATTACTATTTATCTTGTTACAGGTTAAAATCCACCGTTCACAATTGTTTTGTATCGTTTTGGAGGGTTTTTCCAGACGTCACGTCCATAACGTCACATCCATAACGCCATGTCTCCCAATGAAAACCAACTTTTTTTACATTTACATTTGAAATTAAGTCTTTCTCTGTCTTTACTGAGGTGTCCTGTTTGGTATGAATGTAGTAATATTTACATTTCTCTAGAAATTTCACACACTTCACAGCAAAAACTACGCTCTCTCAAAAGTTTGTCCGTTTTTCGTCACGTCCATAACGCAAATTGAAAGGCTCATATTCTGGGTTTGGTAAATGAGTGGATAGACGTAAAGCTGAGAGCTCCCGGAACATGAAGTGATAAAACAACGAAAAGCCAAAATTCAAACGTGCAATAAGAGAGGGGATGAGTAGCAAAAAGGAACTGGCCAAAAGAGAAAAGGAGAAGAAGCTAAGAGAACGAGAAAAAATGGAAGAAAGAAAGGAGACGATGTTGCAAGCAATGACATACTAGCTAGCATGAAGGCTGGCTTTGATAACGTCTCTAAGCAGATTGAGACTAATAGTGAGGAAAGCCGAAAAGAAATGAAGGATATACGAGAGAGTATTCAGAACCTTGGAAGTATGTTGAGACAAGAGCTAGCCACATTTAAAGAGGAGATGGGTAACAGGGTCAAGGCCATGGAAAATGGGAAAATGGAAGCTCAGGGTCGAGATATAGCAGATATGCAGGAGCGCGTGGTTGAAACTGAGGAATGGAATGCTAATTTGAAGGGGATCCTAGCCTCTTCCCTTCAACAGCAAAGGTGGCTGCAGCAGAAAGTAACTGACTTAGAAGGGAGATCGAGAAGGAACAATATTCGAGTCTGGGGAGTTCCGGAGGGCGCAGAGAAAGACTCGGTACCCGAGTTTATGGAGCGTTTGATTCGTGAGGAGCTTAAAAAAGAAAGGCTCATATTCTTATGATGCAAATCATGATATTATTTTTTTCTGTTTGCCTGTATTCAGCCATGGAGTTTGCAGAAGAATATGAAAAAAAATTGTGAAATACTGCTAGGTTTGCAGAGGTTATCTGGCCTTTTGTTCATCAATAATGCACGAAAATGTCACGTCCATAACGCTGGAATTGCCCATATATATATATATATATATATATATATATATAGATAGATAGATAGATAGATATTGGTTCAGATTTCAGTGACTTTCAGCTGCATTCAGTTTTCAGATATTAAATACGAGCAAGACAGAAAGACAAAATAGACATGATCTACAGTAGGGGACATCTCCCCAGGCAGTGGTAGACCAGTAAATCAGATATAATGATACTATATAATGATAATACTGCACTTTCAACTACAGAATCGCGTGCACTGGTTAGGAACTGCACAACTCTACTGTGACAATGGTAGATAATGATCAGAGCAAATTATGTTGAAAACGTGAACCAAGTGAAAGGTCATTCAAAGATGGACGTACATTAGCAAACATCCCATACGCTGATGATGTTGGTGTTTATTAACACCAAATATAAACAGGGTTTTAGGGTATAGGGTGCATTGTAACTGATTTATACACAACTATTCCTCATTTTTCATGTATAGGAGTAGTCCATTCATAACCTGGCATGCGCGACCACATTCAAAAATCAGCTGTAGTCTGGCAAAGCTTAGCCTGGGAGTTCCATGGCTGATTTTCTCGCCTTCTTTTGGTATCCAATCACAGAACAAAAAGGGACTAGCACAGCCCTCAATTGCATTTTACATCACATGAGCTATGTACAGTACAGATGCTATGATAGACATTTGTAGCACCCAATAATCAGCTGTGTACAATCGTAAACAATGCTTCCGCTACGAGAAAAGCAATAGGCGGGTCTCCAGACTAAATATCACTTTTAGTTTGGCGATCGCCAGGCCAAGTAAAGCTAGCATTGCCCGGGAATTCCGGGCCGGATTAATTTAAATGGCTATCAAATGCTATCAAACTTCGGGGGCGCCGTGACTCAGTGGCTAGAGCGTCAGACCATTACTCCAGGGACCCGGGTTCGATTCCGGCCTAAGGTCATTTCCCACCCCATCTCTCTCTCCCACTTGCTTCCTGTCATCTCTACACTGTCCCTATCTGATTAAAGGCAAAAAGCACCCCCCCCCCCCCCAAAAAAAAAAAATGCTATCAAAGTTCTAGGAAAGAGCTGGACAGAGTCATCGTAACCTTGCCTACTTCAGCCTGCTTTCTCATTAGGTCCTGATTCAAGAGTTGAGGAAATTGGCCTCCTTCGCCATACTTACTTGATCGTGACATTTCATGTAGCGGCAGAAAGTATGGACGAGCCCAGGCTAGTCTATCCATTTGTTAAGACTTCATACCATACAGTGGGACCTGGGTTGAAGTCTGACCTGAGATCATTTCTCGATTCTTCCCTATCTCTCTCTCTCATTCATTTCCTGTCCATTATTATCCTGTCAAATAAAGAAATAGCCCCAAAACAAATAAATAAGGGCTAAACATAACTTCATTGAATGAAATGAATAAGTCTGTCCTCAAAACTACTTTAAATCTGTCATCAAAGTATAATCTTTCCTAACAAAAGCCAAAGAAACATCCATTTTCCACTTAGTCTAATCATTTGAGTGCTACTCCATGGTGCACACAGAATGTAGTTATCGATCAGAAAAAGAGTTGGGAAGGAGGACTGTGATCGCGTGTGGAATTGACCACCAGAGGTTTAGTCTGCCAAGCTCTAGCCGGATGACTTTTTGTCTTCCTGTGTGGTAAGGAGTTGAAATACATTTCCCGTTTTTGAAATATTGCAATAAGGGGGGTGGCACAAAGTGTTTTAAGGGCATGACAGACTTTGTAAGATAACTCATTGTCCTTCAGCCAGCACAGGGTAAAGGACCATAAGCAGTGTGTCTAAAAAGAGCTGTGCTTAACCCTTACTAGCCACTTCAGGTATGTCAAAAGCATGCTAATCTCTCTGTTTGTTTGTTTGTTTGTGTTTGTTTGTTTATTCGTTTGTTTGTTTCTATGTTTATCTGTCAGTCATACTTGATGTGCTGACATGCCTATAAATGTGACTATGCGTGTGAAAAGGGAAGTAAAATGCTCAATTGTCTTACGAATCCCTAATACAATATGCATATTCACACAACATATTGCTGCTTTTATTTGTTTGTATGAATCTTATGAGAGCCTATAGATTGTTCAGTATATATTTTTTTCTGAAGAGAATCTTAGGAGAAAAATTAGAATTCAGTAAAATCATATTTTTGAAGGATAGCAACAAGCTGGTTATGAGAAGTGATCTTTCCCCCTGAGAACCAATTATCATGTTTTTACTTTCGTCACTGCAGAAATCTTTGCTTGAGATCTTTATCTTTCTACAATCTCATGTCTGTGCATTGCAGTTTCCTTGTGAAGTATTCAAGTATTCTCGGTGTGGTGTGTATTTCTGTAAAGGTGTGATTGTGGTTGCATGAATGTGTGTGTGTGTTGGGGGCCTTTGAACTAATTATTCAACAAATCTATGCATGCTTATAGGTATGTTTGTAGGGTCTTTGAACATCTTCTCCAACAGGCCTAATGCATGAAGTGTTCTTTGTCTATGCATGGACTAGTGCACAGAAATGCTTTGAATATGCATGGACAAGTGCACAGACCAGACACTTTGAGTATGCATGGATAAGTGCACAGACCAGATGCTTTGAGTATGCATAGACTAGTGCACAGATATTGTGTTTTGAGTATGCATGGACTAGTGCACAGATCAGATGCTTTGAGTATGCATGGACTAGTGCATAGTGTAGATCAGATGCTTTGAGTATGCATGGACTAGATCAGATGCTTTGAGTATGCATGGACTAGTGCACAGATCAGATGCTTTGAGTATGCATGGACTAGTGCATAGTGTAGATCAGATGCTTTGAGTATGCATGGACTAGATCAGATGCTTTGAGTATGCATGGACGAGTGCATACTGCAGATCTGATGCTTTGAGCATGCATGGCCGAATGCAGATATGAAATGCTTTGCATGGGATTGTGATTTTCATTTCACAATGCCCAGACAGGTCAGAGCAGAGCTTGCCTGGATGTGTCTCTGGCTTGGCATGTGTGGTTAGACAAAGATATAGGCCAATGCTTGAAGTGGAGCAGAATAGCCTGACATAGCCTGCCCATAATACGGCAGACAACCGGTCAATAAGCGAAGCTGATTAGACGAGAAACCAGATGCAGTTTCAAACAAGAACTGAAAGCCACCCCCCCCCCCTACAATCGCGTCAGGTTCAAGAACCTCCAGACCATGAGTACATACGGATGAACAGCAGTATTATGGGCGGACTATGTCAGGCTAGGGCCAATATGAGCTGGAACACAGTTGCACCACTTATGTAATTTCCCTCTTTGGGATTCACCACTGATTTCAGCGTTCGGGTACTTCTTATACTTCTTAGCTAGCCAGGCGAACACCCCCAAGTAGCTAAATTCTCATTTTAGTTTTACAGCAAAAACCGCATGGTGTCCCTTTAATAAATAAATTAATCTGTATAAAGCATAACAGTGACAGTCATTACCCACAGTAAGTATACTAAACCTCTCTCTCTCTGAAGATCTTACTCTTCACTGAGTTCTTCTATCTTTATTTCACTATGCATGTTCTCTAAGAAATCTACCCATTTCATTCCAAGCATTCGTGCACATCTGTGACAGCTTTTTTCTTGGGTGTAAACATGCAGTGCTCTTCTTGCCTGTGGTCTATTTTAAAGAAACGTTGTCTGTCTGAAGTTCCTCATCACACCATCTCTACCATCCCCCACATAGTGGGGCTTAAATCATGAACACAGAGAACTAACATGAGGCAAGCATGTTGTTCTCACTCTGCACAATCTATCATCAGCTACTTCTTTATGGCATCCAAAACCACAGAACTGCATATTATATGATTTACGTAAATTACACTTGGATTAGCAGATTAAGACTTGTGAGTTCTTATCAGGTGTCTGTGCACTCTATTAAGATCTGTACTTCCTTTGGCGTCTCTCTGCTTCTTCCTTTTTTGCTCTCAATTCTCACTGTTGTGACATATCTCTCTCTCTCCCTCCCCTCTCTCTCTCTCTCCCTCCCTCTCTCTCTCTCTCTCTCTCTCTCTCTCTCTCTCTCTCTGTCACTCCCTCCTCTCATCTTAACAGATAAGCAAGAAGCTTTCTGTGAATCGCAGTCCTCCCACCCCCTCACCATGGACATTCTGAACCTCACTGCTTTGAACGACTCTTCATCCCTTCACCTGCCATCTCCCCTCTCCCCTTCCTCCTCTCGTCCTGCCGCCGCTGCCCCGGGCCTCTCTGTCTCACACCAAGTGGGCATCGGGATCCTGCTCACGGCGCTGATTATCGGTTTCCCTGGCAACCTCTTTGTGGTGTGGACGGTGCTGTGTCGTGTGCGCCGCCGATCGGTTACCTGCCTGCTGGTGCTCAACCTGGCCTCGGCCGACGCCCTGGTGCTCCTCACCGCGCCGCTTTTTTTACGTTTTCTGACCAACGGTGTGGGCGGCTGGGAGTTCGGCGGAGCAGCTTGCAAGACGGTCCACTACCTGTGCGCCGTCAACATGTACGCCTCCATCTACATGATCATGCTGATGAGCGCCGACCGTTGGCTGGCCACTAGTCGGCCATTTATGTCACAGAAGCTGCGTACCAAGCGGGTGCTGATGCTCACCATGATGGGGCTGTGGGTGCTCTCCTTCCTGATGGCCCTGCCCATGCCGTTCTACCGCAGGTGAGTGTGTGTGTGTGTGTGTGTGTGTGTGTGTGTGTGTGTGTGTGTGTGTGTGTGTGTGTGTGTGTGGGCTGTGGGTGCTGTCCTTCCTGATGGCCCTGCCCATGCCATTCTACCGCCGGTGAGTGTGTGTGTTTGAGGAAGGAAGTGTGTTGATCGGGAGAGCTTCCTTGTGTGTGTGTGTACGTGTGTGTGTGTGTGTGTGTGTGTGTGTGTGTGTGTGTGTGTGTGTGTGTGTGTGTGTGTGTGTGTGTGTGTGTTTTGATGACTACACAGTGATATGGCTGTGGCTTGCCTTACAAACACAGTAGTGTGTTTGTGTGTATGCATTATAAGAAGGAGCAAGGGTCTAGCAAGAGTCTAATTGTGTGTGTTTGTATGTGTACATGCCTGAGAGAATGTGCTTGTGTGTGTGTGTGTGTGTGTGTGTGTGAGGGGTATTTTGTGTGATATATCTATGTGAAGGGATCAGTGAGACCACGACCACGTGTCTACATTATATGTGTGTGTGGATTGGTGGGTTGATGGTGCAGTGTAGATGACTTAATAACATCTTATCTTTTATTTTCAATTTCAACAATAAAAGTTTGTTCTGAAGGAACATTGTAAACAGGAAACCCCCAAGACTTTAACTGTTTAGCTTCTCACATGGAGCTAAATGACTGTGGTGAATGTGCAACACTTTGTGTGCAACACTTGTTTTTTTCATGAGTAATTCACACCAAGAACTGACAAGAACTTAACCAGACTACCACATCAGCATTCTATTGACTTGCGACTCATATGTGTGTGTGTGTGTGTGTGTGTGTGTGTGTGTGTGTGTGTGTGTGTGTGTGTGTGTGTGTGTGTATGTATGGCGGGTGGGGTGGGAGTGGTTGATGTGAATGTTAGCTACTGAACTAGCATGATGATTTGCAACCACATGCATATTAACCACATGTATATTATCTGTGTATGGGCGGGTTGTACATGTGTGTGTGTGTGTGTGTGTGTGTGTGTGTGTGTGTGTGTGTTTGTGTGTGTGTGTGTGTGTGTCCCTTCCTTGTGTGTGTGTGTGTGTGTGTGTGTGTGTGTGTGCGCAGAAAGTATTGTAACCATGCAAGCATCCCTTTTTCTAGAAAGTCACTGTATTTTATCTAAATCTACCCTTCAGTCATGGTCTCACACACATCTTCACATTACACAAACAACGCATCATAGGACCCTCTGTAAACAAAAACACTTAGGGTAAAAAAATAGGATTGGAACTGCATTTAAACACTGAACATGAATCTCAATATCAAAGAATAGGGAATTGTCACCTATTACACGCAGTTCTTCACACACTTGCTACTTTTGGTGCAGATACAGAAAAAAAACATCTATTATTATCAGCTACAAGGTGTATCCATACACACGAGTAACAACCAGCAACTTGTGTTCTGTCCTCCTCTGTCACAGCAACCTGCAGATCTTCAAGCACAAGAACATCTCGTCGTACTTCTGCATCCCGTACCACTGGGGCAACGATCGCCACGAAGCCTTCCAGTACCTGGCCGAGACCTTGCTGGGCTTCCTGCTGCCCTTCACCCTCATCGCCTGTTGCTACGCCTCGGTTTTCCGCCGCCTGCGCGCGGCCATGTTCCAGCGACGAGGGCGCGGCAACTGCCTCATCCTGCTCATCCTTGGAGCCTTCGCCGTGTTCTGGCTGCCGTACCACATCATCAACATCCTGCAGGTGAGGAAGAGGAGGGGAGAGAAGAGGAGAGAAAAGGAGGAGGGGGGGGGGGGTCATTCACTCTGAGTGCGCCATGGAGATCTGATATCACCAACTAATTAAGAGTTCAGGATTAACTTGTTGCCCTGGATCAATGGGTTAGGTTTAGGGCTAGGGTTAAGGTTAGGGTTAGGGTTAGAGTACATTGATCCAGGACAAACAAGTTTAACATTGATCCTGGACATCTTAATTACTTGGTGATATCAGATCTTGTGTGGTGCATTCACTTCCTGGTGTCTGTTTTCTAAAAGCTGGTTGGTTGCAATGCAATTTCCCATTGCCAACTAACTAACTATGCTTTTGGGAGACAGACACCAGTTGCTAACTTACTTTTGGGAAACAGACATGTTCTGTCAATCAGTGCTTTTTGTAAACAGTGATTTGGCTGCTGGTGGTAGAGAACTCTTAAGTCAGCAACACAACCCATCATGAGCGTGATACCAAAGAAGCACTGATGGTGCTTAAAATATCCCTCACAACTGTACTTAGCCAAGAGTTTATAAATACAGTAAGTGGGTGCATTACATTACATGGCTCTGAAATGCGGTTTCCTAATGCTGCCAAGCATTTCCGCTCAACTTTCTCATTTTGTTTCACTACTCCCTCAGTGGTCAATCAATTAGATTTCCTCTGGCTATTAGCTGTGTTGGCTTATAAGTGCTAAACTCAAACAGTACCCTACACCCCGTAAAATACTTCACAACCTAACAGTAGCAGTTGGTTAGATACAGTAGCCTGTCTGTAAAAAGTATCTGCCCATGAGGAAACAAAGTTATGCGAATGGATAGGTTTCAAATTCTTTGCATTAAGTGAAATGACGTGAAAGTGTTAAATTCATCAGGCTAGGTGTCCTGACCAATAGGGAATAAATTTGGACAGGCAGAGTGTTGCACATTGCTCTCCCTTGTCCACATCCATGGCTCAGGTAAAACTTGAGGTGCTAGGACCCCCATCACTTCCTCAGGTACCACTGTGGCTGTCCACTGATCCTGGTACAGTAAGTGTGTGCTGTGTGAATCATTGGTGCAGTGCTGTGTGTGTTTGTCAGGTATCATAGATTGATCAAATACAGAGCATAAAAACCCTGAGGTACCAAGATATTATCTTCACAGGCTTGCTGCAACTTCAGTCCCAAACCTTCACAGGCTCATAGATTCCTCTCTGTCAAACTGTGAATTGTAGGTCTGTCCTAAGACAGAAGATTTAAGACAAGATGTAACCATCTTAATAAAAAGTTGAATCAAATTAAAAGTTTAATATTCTGGCGCCAGAGACACTTCTGTAGGTATGAAATGAGAGATTACCCATTTTGGGGAAGCCCGGTAACACAACTGGATAAAGTTTTGAGTCATCATCAAGTGAGTATGACACACCAGAGGCGAGGTGCTGTCCCATGTCTGCTGTTGGCATTCAAAACAGCCCTTAAAGACTTACCAACTGATGTCAGCAAAGTATATGAAGTTTCAGGGCTTAGATTTAACATTGACATGCAGTAAACCAAGATAGGTGGGGAATGAAGCATTTTGGAGATCTCCTCAAGTCTATGTGTGCAGAAATTATTGGTGATGTGTCAAAGTTTTGTTACACAAAGTTTTTTTATATAAATGTCAGTGATGCTGACACATGTGTGTATGTTTGCATGTGTGAGTTTCTGTGTGTGTGTGTGTGTGTGTGTGTGTGTGTGTGTGTGTGTGCACAAGCAATGTCTGTCCCAGAGTATAAACAAAAGTTGATTGCATGTTTTGTCCATCTGTTTTTCTGCAGGTGATCGGACTGCTAGGCGATGTTAAGGCAGCACGTGATGCAGCAAAGGTGGCGCGTCCCAACGTAACTGCGTTTGCATTCCTCAGCAGCAGCGTGAACCCTGTGCTGTACGTGTTCGCCGGAAGCTCACACATCCGCAACGCCGGCTTGGGCTTCATGGCGCGCCTCTTCGAGGGAACCAACTCCGATGGACAGTCGCGTAGCAGCCGCACCAGCCGTAGCTCCGTGCCCGACGAGAGCTCGGCCTTCCGTAAGCTCTCCATGAAGCTGGGCGGACGAGGGCGATCAGTAGGAGGAGGCGGAGGCGGAGGAAGTGTGATAGCAGAGAGTGTCACAGGAACAGAAGATCAGGAGACAAAAAAGGCAGCCGAACTGAAAACCCTCATGACAGTTGAGGAGTAAAATGAAGAAGCCCTGTGTGTGTGTGTGTGTGTGTGTGTGTGTGTGTGTGTGTGTGTGTGTGTGTGTGTGTGTGTGTGTGTGTGTGGGTGGTGTGTGGAGGGGGGGGGGGGGTGTTGAGAAGAAAGAGAAATGAGTGTGTGTATGACAAAGTGAACAAAAAGGAAATTGTAAAGATAGAAGGATGGTACACTGAAAGACTGTAAGTGGAGTGTGAAGAACATTGTAGTCTTTTTTATACTGTGACAGCTCTTTATCAAGCAGCATTATAATGTAGTTCATTTTAGCTATATATGTACTGTATGTATATGTGTGTGTATTTATATGGTTAGCTACATAGGCCACATTTATCTTGTCATGTATACATTATTGTGTGATTAGATTTTGTCAAATCTCCAAAAAAAAATCCTTTGTATATTTTGATTTTTTATTCAAAATTTAATTTAATAAATATTTTCAAAAAAGAGTGGTTTTATATATCCTGTTTCCTGTTTAACAACATTACTGGCTGCTATTCTTTTTGTTTTGATAAAATGAAATAGATTTTTTTTATTTTTTTTATTATAACTGATTTTAATATTTAAAATCAGTAAAGCTAAAATCAATAGATATCCAACACAAGGAATTCTCCACAACTGTCTACTTACTTAATGTACTTATATACTCTACTTAATAACGTACACATTCTAATATTGTACTGTAAATTCCCTTCACCTTCTGGAGGTTATTCACTTTTGAAACAATGTGGCACACAGAACAAAAGATTTCTTCCACTCATTCTCTTTATGACTCTGCTTTGGCCTGTTTCCTTTGAGGAAATTTTCCACATTCATCTTTAATTGATTTATACTGTAAAGTACCTGTGTTGGCACTTCCTGATTCAATATTCAGTACATGGAAAGTTATTGTTCGTAATGTCTTTCTTGCTCACGTTTTGTAACCAGATTACTTCCTCTCTCTGTCACAGAATGTTCTTGACATGATGTCACATCCATTTCAGTTATGCCCTCTGGTTTCACACAATGGGGCAATCATACTATTGCAAAGGCTCAAAACCCCCACACACAAATATATGTGCATGTACTCTATATGTGTGTATATGTTCAATACTTAAATGACAAGGTTGGTTTTAGACATTAAGCGTTGTTTTTACATCATTATGAAATACAATGGTTAAAATAGCAACTTTGAAATTTTGACTCTAATGAATACTTTTTAATTTTCGAGCGTTGCTGAAGCATCCATCCCCTCCCCCCACATTCAAAATGGCTGCATAGGTACGTATTTTGCTGTGATATTTGTGTCAGACTACTCGGTCAGTTTTATGCCTTTGTAAACTAAAGTTTAACACCTGTAAAAAACGATTTGTAATGGTTACTTGAAAAATGTGTGGAAACTCGTTGCCTCAAATGAGTTAAGTAACTATAACTTATCTTTTTCAAGTTAAAAGGCCTTTACATCTAAAAAGATAAGTTACAGTTACTCAACTCATTTGAGGCAACGAGTTTCCACACATTTTTCAAGTAACCATTACAAACCGTTTTTTACAGTGTGTAAGGCAGGATTGTTCAACTGTGCCTATAGAGGCATTGTGAAGGTGTGGGCGGGCTGCTCCAGCAACAACTTAAAACTCTCCGAGTCTGAACAATATTTGTCAAAATTGCAAAATTAAAATTTGTATTTAATCACAGACAAGCTGAAAACAAGGCTTAATGCCAAAACACTAACCTGTGTTATAAAAGTAGTTACAGAAACATGGCGCTGTTCTCACACAAAGGTTATATTTGTGTCTACTATTGCTATGATTTATTTTTTTAAGATATTTCCATAATTCACTTTGTTGTCATTTGCAATAATTATCCAGAGACATACTGTGCATTCAGTTTTATTTGAATTAGGTGTGATAAAGACTTGGTTGATTAGAAATGAATGCACAATGTGACATCTAATGAACAACAATAATGCAATCATGCAATCAGAAAAACAAAACAAATATGCAAGACCTTAAACTGTAGCCTATGTATAGTGTGTCCGTGTGTGTATTTGTGTGTTATTTATGTCTGCGCTGCATACTGGACTTTGTGTGCGTGTCTCTGTGTGTGCATGTATCTATGTGTGTGCGTGTGTGTGTGTGTGTGTGTGTGTGTGTGTGTGTGTGTGTGTGTGTGTGCGTGTATCTGTGTGTGTGTGTGTGTGTGTGTGTGTGTGTGTGTGTGTGTGTGTGTGTATCTGTGTGTGTGTGTGTGTGTGCGTGTGTGTGTGTGTGCGTGTGTGTGTGTGTGTGTGTGTGTGTGTGCTACCCTTGGACCCCTGCTGGCAGCTGCAATGCGCAGGCACAGAGGTCGGCATAGGGGCGTGGCATGGCCCCTAACTTATCCCATCGACCTTCCCGTGGGTCGTAACGATGCACCCACTGCGTGTCGCGTGCGGTGTCCGCCGACGATCCCCCCAGCACGTATAGCTGACCGTCCAGTGCGGTGGCGGCTGGTGACAGGTGCGGCCGGGGGAGCACGGGGAAGAGGGTCCAGGTGTTGCGGCGCGGACAGTAGATCTCACACTGCAGCTGGTCGCCATAGCCGCGCCAGGATGGCTGCAGACCGCCAGCCACCACCAACCCAGCTGCCACCGGCAGCATCACATGGCCAGCACGCCCGCTACCTGTTGCCATGGGTGCACGTGGTGAACAGCCGCGCTTGGGGTGGTAGTGCCACAGGGATGGCAGGCAGCGGAAGTTGCTGTCACAGCCGCCCGAAACGAAGATCTCACCATCCCACACAGCCGCGGCATGGCCACAGATAGCGACATCCAGAGGATGGGCAAGCCTGTAAAGACATATGGACCTCTCACCACTCAACTGACCTGTGGTTATCTTGTTTTGGTCTCTCTGTGCGTGTGTGTGTGTGTGTGTGTGTGTGTGCGCGCGCGCACGTGTGTGTGTGCGCGTGTGTGTGGGGAGGGGGGGGGGGTGTATGTGTGTGTATTCGTCTGTCGGTATGAGTACAGTTGTATCATTTAGACATGTACATGCACATTTCTATATATTATGTGCCTCCGTGTATAACCCCATAATACAGTGCATTGAATATAAATGGATAAATAAAAATACACTGGCTATTCTAATAGCACTGCTCCCCACAGCTACAGTACCTCCAAATGTTGTCCTCAGGAGTGAAGTACTCCACTGTGTCCAGGTAGTGTGTGTCGTCACGGTTACCACCCAATGCAAACACCTTGCCATCCAGGCAAACGGCAGCGAAGTAGTCTCTTTGACTGGCCATGTCTGGCAACTGCTCCCAGCTCCCTTGAACAGGGTCAAACCTGAGGGCGAAAGAACACAATTTCTGAAAAAAAGTTTATGAAAAATAGTTAATGTGATAGATTTTTATTATTCATTTATTCACCCCTAAATTTGCTCTGAAGATCCAATTTAAAATATTTAAGTCTGGTAATGTTTTAAAAGTGGAGAATTGATGACTTTACCAGTTATTGTACACCAACAAGTCACTCCTCAAAGATTCAAGTGTGTCATGACTTTGTTTTTGCTTTTTGAAGTAACTGAATAACTGTAGATGATCAGTGAATAATTTCTCTTTTTTTAAAAAAAACTACTACAAATTCATGAATTGGAACAGTTGGTGAATGAGGCCTAGTCTCTCTGACTCTTTCTCAATTTCCCCAATGATGAAATATTTTGCAAGAAGATACACCGGAAGGACATCCTTTAAAAAAAAAAAAAAATCTCCATTATTACATAGACAGTAGATAGATCTGTAGATAGATAGCATGATTTCTGTCCACAGAGAAGATTCTCTTGAACTTGCTATCGAGTGATGTAATCACACCATAAACCAAAGTGCCATGGTCTGAACTGGTTTATCTGCCACAGTGCCGAAACTTTGGTGACAATAAATAAAGATGATAACGACTTGAGTATGCGCTGTATTCTTTGTATTCAGTTTATCATGTCTTAGAAATACCTCCAAAGGTGCATTCTTCTAATTCTTACTCAGAGAATTGGTACCAGAACAAGTTCTCAGTCTTTGAAAAACCTAGAGAATACATAGAAAACTGGAATTTATTTTTTAAAGCATGGAGGGAATTACTGTAACGTTGTAAAATATGGTCTTTTCCTTCTACGCTGTTGACGGCAAAAAAAAAAAAGCCAACAACAACAAACAAAAAAAAAAAAACAACCAAACAAACAAACAATGTATGTGGTGAAGTTAACCCGAAAAGAAAGAGGACTACTTTCAGCATTTTGTATGGAAATCCTAAAGTATGTAAAGCCAGCAGCGTGAAACTAAAAAAGGCAAAGGATCCAACCATAAATGGCCCATTCCCAAGCTCCATTGATTCAATCTTTATTTCATTAGGAATATACTATATATAAAATGTATTTTAATAAAATGGAATGTATGCAATTTACAAACAGTTTTCTTTTTACTCCTCCTGGAGTAGTCCTCCACAAACATGGCCTCCCCTACGCACCTCATGGCCGACTTAAGAATATCCAGAGACCCGTAGTACTTGCGCCCCCCGATGACGTAGAGCTTGTTCTGGAGAACGCAAACACAGTGGCGGAACCGGGGCGGAGCGGGCAGCTGGGCCAAGGGACGCCATTCCACAGTTCTGATCAGGCCCGGACCGCTCAGAAAGCGGCGGGCCACCCAGAGGCTGAGGTTGGGCTCACGCCGAGCAAAGTCTTCATCCACGCAGTCACCACCAACTAGAACCAAAACCTGAGACACCAGAGAGAGAGAGAGAGAGGGGGAGAGAGAGAGAGAGAGAGAGAATGAAAAAGAATGAGGGATACAAGACAAAAAGAGGTGAAATTGAGGAGGAGTTAATTATCTATCTTCTATTAATGATCAGATCATTCGTGATAAATAAATAAAGATCCTGACAGAAGAAGTAGACGGACACCAAACTTGATCAGGTGCTGGCCCTGGTAGCAGTCAGAAAAAAGTACAGAAAAAAGAATGCGCCCTCTTGCTCCTTTTTGTTGATTTCTTACGTGTAAGACCTCAGGCCGAAACATTGTCTCAGAATAAATAAACACACAAAAATAGATTTTTGAATCCGTTCATTTTCATCGGTATGCAGGAAAGTATTACAGTAATGCATATTACAAGAGCTGCTTTCTAGCAGTGGAGAGTCAAAGTCAATTGTGTAGGTGGACGGTCATGTTGATTCTATATGTCACATGTCATAAGTTTAAAGTTTAAAGGCCTCCCTCCCTCTCTCGGAAATAATTTCTGGTGTATCGCTAATTTTCCCATGCAATAGCATTTGATTATACATGTACATACTTTCACACACAAAAAGCATTCCTTGGAGTCTACAATGACCACATTTAGTTGATAAGGAAACATTGTGTACAGTACATAACACCAACATGCCAAAGAACTAAGCTGACTTTGCTGAACTCACACTGACCTGAGTCTGACAAAATAATGATTTGAGAATATTCTGATGTTGTTGGATCCTACTTCACCATATACTTGACCTCTGTTCTTACATGTAAATTCAGAACTAAAACACGTTATTAAAAAAAAATGCAGCAGTCCAACACTGCTTTTTTAAATGTTTTGTTTGTTTACTGAAAGCACATACTTATCATGTGGTTAACAGTAGCAGCTTACATTGGTGTGGCAATGAGGCTTATCCTAGCAAGTGTTTCAGCAGACACACGGGTCTCACTTGGTTTGCGGTGCGTGGCCGACAATCAGGGTGCACCTGGTTCCCTTCCAGGATGTCTTCCAGCTCCTGAAGCGCTGCTCTCCCCCCACGGGTCTGTCGCAAGAGGCCGCAGCC
This sequence comes from Sardinella longiceps, assembly GCA_027497455.2. Taxonomy (NCBI): domain Eukaryota; kingdom Metazoa; phylum Chordata; class Actinopteri; order Clupeiformes; family Clupeidae; genus Sardinella; species Sardinella longiceps. Next base: position 26,370,949 of record JAODXP020000028.1, on the reverse strand, counting down.
CTGCACCTCCCGCAGCTCCGAGGGAGTCATAAGGGGGAGGCGCACCGCCTGGAGCAGCCTGGGCAGGTGGAAGAGCCTTGAGTCACGGTCCTCCTCTATCCAGCATAGCACTGCCCGAAACACCACTATCTACACATGCGGGAAGAGTGTGGGGGAGAGAGAGAGAGAGAGAGAGAGAGAGAGAGAGGCTGTTACTGTGCATACTGATAAGCTGTTATGTTTCTGAAGCACACCAAGCACACCCCCTTTCCCAAAACACACATACCCCAATCACTCACACACATACCCCAATCACTCACACACACACACACACACACACACACACACACACACACACACACACACACACACACACACACACACAACCATACACACTGTGTATTTGCTTTAATGAATTGCACTGTTATTGTACTATTTACTGCTTTGACAATGTGAGTATCCTTGTCATGCCAATAAAGCATTTTGAATCTGAATCTGATAGATAGATAGATAGATAGATAGATAGATAGATAGATAGATAGATAGACTGTAAAAAACAATTTGTAATGGTTACTTGAAAAATGTGTGGAAACTCGTTGCCATGAGTAACTACAACTTAACTTTTTAGATTTAAAGTGTTTTTAACTTGAAAAAGAAAAGTGATAGTTACTTAACTCATTTGAGGCAACGAGTTTCCACACATTTTTCAAGTAACCATTACAAATCATTTTTTACAGTGTAGAAAGATAGATGCACAATCACCATGCCTGTGTTAAACAAACGTTTCATAGATGTAGCATAGTACTCTCTCAGACCTCGCTCTCCACACTGAGAGCATCTCTCTCCAGCAGGCTCTCCAGCTGGACAAAGGGCAGGTCACGGAACTTCTCTCCCTCCGCCACCTTCTGGAAGTGGGCCAGGATGTACCCCTCAGCTGCCTGCCTCAACTCCCCCAGACCGTACGCCTCAGCCAAGGCCAGCACATCCAGACAGGAACCGGAGTCCATCTGCTCTCTGAGGAAGTCCAGGCAGAGCGACAGCGCCCCCTGCAGCTGAAACTGCAGCACTGCCTCAGTCAGCTCCCACACGCAGCCCCAGCTGAGCTCCAGCCTGCCGGAGTAGAGGAAGCCCAGTAGGGGGCGTAATATACTTGAGGTGATGCCGTGCAGGCACACCGCCTCCTGGCCAGACTCGCGTAACCCTCCGCAGAAGAGGGCCCGAAAGTAGTCTCCACCCGCTGCAAGGACTACACGGTGAGCTGGGAGAAAGGGTGGGAGAGGGAGAGCGGTTGGAATGTAAACTAAATACGAAAAAGAAATGGACAGAGAAATGTGTAAAAGAGCAGGACAGGACAGAGATACAATACAGGATGAAAAGAGAGAGAATGAGGGAACATAGTAAAACATAGAAGGGAGGGAGAAGAAGGAGTGTGAAAAGGATAAAGGGGCAACTGAGGGATTATGTTAGAGCACAGTGAAAACACTATTGCGGGAAACCATTTTCTTTCCTCATAATTCCCTAAGGTACTCCTTATCAATGAGTTCAGGGCTATCTGTGGCACACCACAACAAAAAATACTTTCCACAGACTCAAAAAGGAAAAAGTGACCATGAAAAATAAACCAACAAACTCCCCCTCAGATTTCCTCAGCTGTGTGGACAAAGCAAATGACCTGGCTTTTGTCCAGCAAAAACTCCTCGGTTTGAACTATTGCACAGTCATGATGACAGTACATGACTAAGGGGCTGCTGGGATATGTGCTATTTATAGACAAGAGGAGTATTAATAGTTCTAGATTTTGGTTTAAAAATAGGTATTTATTAGTAACCACCTTTTAGCTTTTTATTTATTTATATCTGACTCATATTTCAGTGGTCATAAAATTTTTAATGACTCTTTAACAAGGTAGGTCTTGCGGCAATAATTGCAACATCAGTATGTGTTCCAATAAAGCTTGTTACCCCTATCCTGAGAACAGACAGAACTTATCCTCACAAATTAAGACTCATCAGAGACAGATTTTTCCCCAAGGCCATAGAAAGGAAGATTCTACCTGGAAAACTCTCTCCATTTTCAGTTTGAATGATGACATCACAACCAACTCTGTTAACCCACAGCCTCCTAAAGCCCTCCAGGATCTGCTGTTTCTCCTTTGCTCCACAGGGGGCGCCATCTCCTTTACACCACTGAGCCAGCAGTGGGACTCCCAGATATCTGTCAAGAAACAAGTAAATACCACAAAATACCCACAGATGGATGAGTTGAGTTAAAGGAATACATTTGACATTGCATTCCCTGAATTGTGTCATACTAAAGATATCACATTTAATGCCATTTAGGTAAAGTAAAATTCAGCTGAGTGATATGCAACTGTAGAATGCAGGAAATATAACTATTATGGTGTAAGTTTAATAAATATAATAAAACTGATGAATTTTCACAACTTCCTTGCACATTTTATATTATAACATAGACTGAATGTGCAAACAATTTGATAACCTGGACTGAATGGGACAAGGGAAAATGACATAGAAATGGAGTTTGATATTTGGTCTATGCCGTACTACATTTTCTTGTTCGTCTTCCTACCAAGCCCACTCTGTGAACAACTGGGCTAAAGTTGATTAATCCCAAACCATCCCTTCATTGCTGTCAATGCTGTCACCTCTACTCAAATACAGAAGAATAACACAGATCCCAGGTCAGGTAGCTACACCTTAGAAACGACACCTGCAAGCAGACATCACATCCTCCAGCGCCCCACCCTCAGCTGATGATCCAAGCATCTCTCCGCCGTAAGCGAAATCCAGCACGGCGCGGAGTCCCACCGCAGTCACATGACTGCCAGAGAGCTGCTGCTGGGCCTCCGCAAGTCCTGTCTCCCCAGCTCGAAGCCACCCCTCCACCCTCTCGCTTACGGCAGCCAGAACCACCCAGTGGAACCTGAGCGGGTTGCCGTGGAGATGGAGGTCACAGTCGGTCAGAAGGCCTTCACCCTGGAGGCCTCTCAAGGCAGAGAAGAGCGAATCACAGTGGGAGGCAGATGTGTACTGGTGGACATTTGAGTCTGAAGTGGGACAAGGGGGAAGGGAAACGTGGGCGACTCCATGAATTTGGGTTTTGGATGCTGGAGAGTTTGGAAGCCTATGGGAGATTTTAGGAGGGGGAAGATGTGAAGATGTGGTGCTGTCCTCTCCTCCTGAACCTCTTCCTTTAGGAAGAAGATGTGAAGATGTGCTGCTGTTCTCTCCTCGTGAAGCTCTTCTTCTGTCCACTGCTCCCCTTGCGGCGTGTTCTCCTACCCCTCCTTGACCTCTCCGTCCACCTCTTGCGTCCACCTGCTCCTCTGTGTTTGACTGGAACAGCGCCATCCGCTGGCGGACGGGTACATCTTTGTCTTGGTCGGGCTGAGTCTTCTTTAGCCTGGACATTGTCCTAGAGTTATTGGAGGACATTTGATGTGACAAAATAGGCCAACAATTCAGCTATTTGTTTATAAAACAAAACAAAAATACTGTATATACTGTAGATTTTTTGTTGAATCACTTCAAACCAATCTCTTTTTTTTCTCCATGATCCCACATCAGGAGCACCCACCTAGAGCCGATATCATGCAGAGACACTGCAGTAGATTAGGCCTACACCAAAACTAATCCTAACAACAACAGCAATTATAGTCGCTGTGTTAAAGTCCTCTCTCTCTCTCTCTCTCTCTCTCTCTCCCCCTCACACACACACACACACACACACACACACTTGAGAGAGAGAGAGAGAGAGAGAGAGAGAGAGAGAGAGAGAGAGAGAGAGAGAGAGAAAGATTTCACATGCATGTGCTGTTTAATAAACCATGCAACATTTTGCATTGCATTAAATAACATCAAAGGATAGGCCAAGTGAATTTGGCAACATTTGGATATTGTAGATGACTTTGGTAACATGTTGGCGAACAGGTCAGCACGACCTATTGGGCAATATTACAGCTACACTGGTATTGTCTGAAGACCTTATCCAGTATAGCCTACTTCAACACACTCTCTAGCCGTCAAACGCTACATTTACTTCAAATGTTGTCTTAACTCTGTCTCTGACGAAAGTTTCCCTCTGTTGTGATATTATGGTTAGCTTACCTTGATATGAAGGCCTACGACTTTCTCTGGGGTTGGAAACAATGTGTGTCGATCAGTTTGTTCTTTCAGCTATGGTGCTCTAACAATAGAAGTTGGCACCGATTCCCGCGCTACTTGTAGACTATATTTACCAGCTGTCTTTTGCAGGAAATAATGTGGGTCATGGAAAAAGCATAGGCTATCAATGTTGAAAGGCATGTCTGAAATGTGAAAATCGAAACGTTTTAATTGTTTTTGTTCAGTGAGTGTGTTTTGCAGTTGGCTATTTGAATAAGATTAATTCAACTATAACCGCTTATCATCTCCTGTTGAAATATGGTTAATAATTGTCATTTTCATCAAAGGCATATCATCGACCTGATAGTGATAAAATTTTACTCCTACTTCATGATGTTACCCCATTTTATATCATATTCCATGTTCTGTGTGGTTTTGCTGGATTTTCCAGTAGCCTAATAAATTCGAATGACATTAGGTTTTATGCATAACACTTCTTTTAAGTAGGCTGCATAAAGTCTGACTCAGATTTAAGAGTTGATAGGCTAGCTAGCCCCTTCCTAACAACACTGACAATGCGAGGAATCCGTCCAGCACATTTAACTGTCATCGAGTAATTATGATTCATAAAATTGACACTCATTAATCACGTTGGTTTCCACGAGTGATCTCCGATAGACAGCTTGGTGAAGGTGATAATTTAAAGGTGATAATTCAAAGGGTTCGTAGCTGGAAGGGGTCAAACCCCACAGCAGGATGAAACGAGACAAGAATATTATTTTGTCACAGCCTAATTCCAAGCTTTATACTGCGTTTCCACAGCTACCTCCCTCTCCTGTTTTGTTCAATGTTCAATAATTATCCTTAGCCTAGGCTATCCCAAATTGGTTAATGAAACCCTGTTATCAATATTCTTTGCAACTGTAGCCTACAGTTCTCTCATAATGAACATTTTCACATGAACCAAAATAGAATCCTAAAATAATCCTGCCTATCCCTTATCATGGTGATCAATAAGACTGCAGCATATATTGTCACATCTTTTAAAAATGTGTGATATTCTTGGGAAAATCACAGACCAGCGGTGCGCAGAGGCAGTCTAGATATGGGGACCATAAGACCAGAAAATCGTGACATTACCTGTGTGTCATGGGATCCTTATCAGTGGGAAATAGGAGGAGCAAGGAAGAAGAGAGTGGTCATCACTGACAGTATGGCTATAAATGTGTGGTCTTTTGACCACTGTTTGAAATTCGTCTGCTTCCTTGAACTTCAGTCATTTGTTTTATTTTATTTTATTTTTTGGAAGAGGTGAGTCCTCTGCGCGTTCTTCAGAATCCTTGGTAATTTTTCCTGTTTTCTGGTAGATTAAAAATGTATATTTATTGTTGAAGTTAAATTAGTTAGTTTGTTGTACTTGTAGCTTGTATGTGCTTTCATTGTGTCTCCAAATATTGCATGGATGTAACCTACATAATATCTAGTGATTTGTGCAGTCTATACAGAGTGGCAAATTGATGTCAAACAAAACCAGACAACTGTATCAGCTTAAGAAAACAAAACGAGTGTGTGCTTTACTCCAGAGGCAGCAAATGATGTTGATAAATCGTCTTTTAGCCTCCTTTACGCACAGTAGCAGAACAGAGTTCTGTGTTGTCGCGAGGAAACCATTGCAGTGATGTTAGTGAACTGAGGTATGCAGGGCCACGCGGAATTTACACATGGTGAAAGTTTTTTTCTTACCCATTGTTCAGACAGAAATGCAAGTAATGCAAGTGTTTCTCCCTCTCAACTTTTAGCGTCTCACAGGGCTTTTGGCATACACTGGTGCACGTTTGTTGTAAAACTATAATAATCTGCATGAGTCCTTAACGTTATTTTGTTGTTGTTCTTTTTTAAAGGAAAAAGTAAATTGAGTGTCAAGCATGGGACACAAGCTGTCCAAAGGCAATACAAACAACATCGACATATTTCCACAAGCTAATTTTTACATCAGTGAAGAAGCGCCACCGAGCTATATCGCTGAGGACGAAAATGCTTCCCGAAGATTTCGTTGTACAGAGAAAGCGACCGAGATGAATCAGATCTTTAGTGTGGAGACTGAGATTGTGGATCCTTCCGTGGAGCGCCAAGGATCTCACCAGGACGACAGGCGTCCGTCTCTTTACAGTACCTTAGATGTCGTGCCACAGCTAGACTTTTACGACAAAACTTTCAGAGGCCGGCAAAAGCGGAGCAGACCATCCTTGGAGGTTCTTCGCAAACCCTTTGATGTACGTATTCTTCAGCTGCTACTTGTTCTCTATGGAAGAACAGACAAGTTATATTATTACAGTTTTACAAGGCTTCAAAGAGACATGTTTAACTTACTGTTTCTTGGTACAAAATGATATATGATAGGAACTTTATTCAGTGCTTCTTCAGTGCTGTTTGTAACCATTTGTGGTTCTTTACAAAACAGAGGAATTTTATCTTAGTTTTTGCAACATTTTTTTCAAGCATGATACTAGTCCTCCTACAGTGTAGGCTAGCATGATATTATGTCCTTGTATTTTTGCTAAACATTGGCATTTTAATGCACCTGTGAAGACTGGTATGTGCTAATGTTTGTGTAGGATGGAGATACTGTTAGTAATGCTGAGAGCTTAGAACCCAGAAATCTGCCTAATACCTCAGAAGAGGAGGGCCGTGTGGAAGCGGCAAAAAAGACAAAACCTCCGGTCCGCTTTGGCTGGGTTACTGGGGTCATGGTAAGTGTCTCTATCTCTTTCTCTCTACCCCCCCCCCCCTCTCTCTCTCTCTCTCTCACACACACACACACACACACACACACACACACACACACAGACACACAGTTTGAGCTCAAAGGTGTTTTTTGCCCCCAACGGCAACTTACAGGCAGCAAAGCCTAAAAGGCACTACCCTTACCCTATTCCCTAACCCTAACCCCCTAACCCCCTAACCCCCTCAACCCTCATCCTAACCCATCCTAAACTGAGTGGAGCAGTGCCTTGCAGGCAGCACTGCCTGGAAGGCACCACTGAGGGCAAAAAATACCAAAGACCACAGTTTGACCTACAGTTTGTGTGTTTCAGATTCGATGTATGCTTAACATCTGGGGAGTCGTTCTCTTTCTTCGTTTGTCCACCATCACATCTTCAGTGGGCATCAGTGAGTAATGAAAGGAGATTTGATGACTTTGCACTTACTGTTCAATCAATGACCATTTACAATAACATGTTTTCTGACACATGGGCTTAGTGAAAGCCAAACACTTTAAACCAGTGGTTCTCAAACTTTTTCTGTCATTCCCCACTTTGGAAGGCAGAGAATTTTCAAGCCCCACCTAGAAGGCTCAATTGGCGCACAATATCTCTGTGAGGAATACTTTGCGAGTACAGGATTTTTGTCAATGTTAGAATTTTCATTGCATTTACTGTCATATGCGCATATCTGACGAATAGCTGTGAATTCTTGGGGCATGGCGCGACCCCCGATGCTTTGCGCCCCCCTGTCATGTGTCTGCGCCCCACTAGTGGGGCCCGCCCCACAGTTTGAGAAACACTGCTTTAAACACGTTTCAGAGTTCCTGATGAATTGAATGATGTGTTTTAATAGATGTGATTTCTCCTGAGATGCTATCATTGTTCATTCCGACTGAGATGGAGTCTAATCAGTCAATTTGGTGGAGGATTTATAAAGCTGTGTAAAGCCTCATGAGTTTTTGTTTGCTCTGTCAATCTCTTTTGCAGTTCTCACCTGGGTCATAATCTTAGTGTCCGTCCTCATCACTTCAGTGACTGCCCTTTCTGTATCTGCCATCTCCACAAACGGGAGGGTAAAGTCAGGTAAAAAGAAAAGAAAAAAAATGGCAAGAACATTGTCTGAAAGTCATACTCTCTCTCTCTCTCTCTCTCTCTCTCTCTCTCTCTCTCTCTCTCTCTCTCTCAAATTCACATTCAAAGGACCTTTATTGACATTGACTCCCATATCAATTTATTTCAATTCAAATCATTCCAATAGTTTTGCCAAAACAGAGCTGAAGAAGAGTACATAAAAATAGAGCACAGAATCATTGTGATCATTCAACTTTTAGAAAACATCAACAAATTGAAGATCAATTATTGAAAACCAAACTTTTTATAATGATCATAATAATACTGATGTTTACTTTCACTTTTGAACTTTTAGAATGATGGAGATTCCAACAGTTTGTTAAAGGAAAAGTTTGGTGTGATAAGGACCCAAAGTATATTGTAACATCATAAAAATCTGGAACATTTGCTGGGAGCAGAATTTTGATACGTTTGTGCAGGCCGGGGAAAACCACTTGCTAGTTTTATAACAGCTCCAACTTTTAAAAATAGGCATTGAAAACTAAGTAACTGTACAGATTGCTGCTTACTCCCTAGGTGCCCCCGGAAGCTACAACTAGCTAACTGCTTTTCTCTGACCTGCACAAAATGTGTCAAAATCCTGCTCCCCAGCAAACGTTCCAACCTTTTAAGATGTTGCAATATACTTTGGGTAGGCCTACTTATCACACTGAACTTGTCCTTTAACTTTTAACTGATGTTCAGCAACTTTGCAATCTAAACTTACACACTATAGTCTAATATTCATTTACAAAGATGTCAAATCAATATGAACTTCCAAGTTCCATTGCCTCATGGATCTATAGGCTGAAAGGGCTGGAATTCCTCGCTGTTAGACCAAGCATACTGCAAGCATGTGTACAGTATGTGTACATTATATCCGTCCTGCGTGCATACTTGTTTAGTATTATGCAGTCAAAACGCAGAATAGTGGATACCTGTGGCAAGTCACAGTTATATTAGATACAGTGGTCACCCCCTGTGTTGTTTCAGTATTGTTGTATACTGTAGTTACTGTCTCCCTATGTAATTTTCAGTATTGCATCTTGCAGTTACATCTTGTTCACTTTAAACGACATGTGCGACCATGACAGCTATGATGTATACATGTATGCATTGTCTGGAGCAAATTCATTTTCTCAAACATGTACAATGAGTAGTGCTGGAGGTAGATTCCTTAATTGTCCATAAAATATATATATATATATATATATATATTACAAGTCAGACAATGACATTAGTGTTCATATCAGTTTATACATTCTCATGACTATATTTATACAGCATTATAATGTTATATTTTAAGTTTTTAAATCTTGAGGTGCCACAAAGCATTATAAATTCTAATGCTTTGTGGCAAACTTCAAGTTTGCTGTATAATTTAAAATGCTTCAATTTGTTAATTGTTATTGAAATGTCTGATCTCCCGTGAACATAATAATGAGTTACAAGAACTCAGTGCATAAAGTTATAAATTATAATGCCAGTAGTTATAAAGCTTTATGAATGCAATATAACCCTTTATGAATGCATTTATGTTTTATGACTTCTGGGTTCATAGAAAGGAATTGATTTGCTGTGGTCACATTTAGGCTTATTATCATTATTAGGATGAAGTGTATCCAAACCATCCTTTGAACAATAATAGTTGTTGAAAATGACAAAAAATTCTTTCTCTAGGGGGTGCATACTTCATGATCTCCAGAACACTGGGCCCAGAAGTTGGGGGACCCATTGGGATGGTGTTCTCCTTCGCCAATGCCATAGCCTGCTCTTTGAACACAGTTGGCTTTGCTGAAACTGTCAGCGACATTCTTGAGGTGAGGACGACTGCTTTTACAGTCATAAGCAGTATTAGTTGTTGTTTTTTTTTTAATCGTATAATACATTCCAAAGTGTGTTTTTTGGTTCATTTACTGTAACGTTGTGTGTTTTCTGAAGGAGAATAATGCTGTTATGGTGGATAAGGTCAATGATGTGAGGATAATAGGGGTGATCACAGTCACCGTGCTTCTCCTTATTTCATTTGCTGGAATGGCCTGGGAATCGAAGGTAATATTTTTTAAAGGACACCTTTTAAGCCTTTAATTCAGACAGAAAGAGAGAGAGAGAGAGAGAGAGAGAGAGAGAGAGAGAGAGAGAGGTTATATTGAGAGAGATATTGGGGTTGTGTGGGATTGGGAAATGGTCACTTGTGTCTTGGTTCGCGAGGGGTTGTTTCCCATTTGCGGTTGTGGTGACTCAAATGAGGTTTTAAATAAATTACATATAATCACTCTCTCTCTCTCTCTCTCTCTCTCTCAGACTCAGATCATATTCTTCCTGGTGCTCATGGTTACCTTTGCCAACTACTTTGTTGGGTCATTTCTCCCGCCCTCGCCCGAGAAGGAATCCAAAGGCTTCTTCGGCTATCGCAGTATGTCTCACTACCAAACCCATGGATATTCACACAGATTTCATTTCATTTTTGATTACTTGGGTATCATTTTTTTTTTTGTAGTTTTAAAGATAGTGGTATATTTTATTTAGATTATTTGTAGGATGAGCCACTAAATGTAGGTTTTCTTTCTGTGCATTTACACATTTTCTTAAGGAATATCATGGTTATAGTGTGGCCATTCACTGCTTTTGTGGATTTTTGTGGTTGGATGTTGATTCGCCTTTTGTACTTACCTGTTCCAGGTGAGATATTCCACGAGAACCTCTTGCCAGACAAGCACAGTAATATTCAAACCTTCTTAGACAGCTTTGCCATCTTTTTCCCCTCTGCTATTGGGATCCTTGCCGGGGCCAATATCTCCGGTGACTTAAAGGTACTTTTCATTAAAGTAATGTAAATTTAAGTAAATTGTCTTGTTGGTATTGTACTGTCTTGCACAATGTACTATACACAATCTGTGTTAATGTACGGACTGTTTAATTTGGTGTTACTTTGAGATTGTGTTGTCTTGATATGGGGCACCAGGGTCCAGGCTGAGAAACATGCTTTACATGTCTAAAAGACAATGAAGTCCCCTTTCTTGTTTTAAAATCAGCTTCTCAATAATGTTGGGTGTCATAAACACAGAGCTGGTATCTCTTCTGCAGCACTCAAAGCAATAGGCAAAAAATATTAAAAAGTTATGAAATTGTAATGGCATATTAGCAAATCATATCCCTAGTAATAATGTGATTTAATATCCACTACCTATTCTTCTTGGTCATCCTAATATTTTTAATATGGAGCTCATTATGTTTCAATATGCACCTTATCCTGCACAGGCCCCAGAGCAAGCTATCCCCAAAGGAACTCTCATGGCTATCCTTTGCACCACCATCAGCTACCTGGCCATCTCTGCCAGTGTGGGTAAGAGGACAGCAGAATTGATTGATGAAGGACTAAATTTGTTTGTTACAAATGCATGTTTCAAGATTGGTGTCCACATTAAGAAGTAAAAGCTTTCTCTCTCACTCTCTCTTTTTCTTTTTTTTGTCTCTCTCTCTATTTGTCATTCATTTTTCCTCTTTCTCTTTCTCTTTCTCTTTCTCTTTCTCTTTCTCTCTCACACACTCACACACATACACAAACATGCTTGCAGGCTCGTGTGTGATTCGTCATGCCTCAGGAGATCTAAACGACCACTTCGACTTGGCAAATGCGTCAGGTTTGTGTGAAGGGCTGGGCTGTGGCTTCGGCTGGAACTTCACTAACTGCTCAATTGGAGAAGACTGCAAATATGGCCTTGCAGTAGACAACGGGGTAAACAAACAAATAAAAATCACAATAAAAATGTGTAATGACTTGAAATGTGCTTTTGGTTTCAGTAGATATTATACACAGTACATGTGTAGGCACTGAATTTGCCAGAGCACATTTGCCATTTAAAGGAAAAGTTCGGTGTGATAAGGACCCAAAGTATATTGCAACATCAAAAAAAGTTGGAACATTTGCCGCGAGCAGAATTTTGATACGTTAGTGCAGGCCGGAGAAAACCACTTGCTAGTTGTAACTTCTATTGGCACCCAGCTAGGTTTATGCTAAAACATTTTTGATGATGCAATATACTTTTGGTCCTTATCACAAAAAAAATCTCCTTTAAGTTCCTTCCAATGGATATCCTGTCTCTCTCTGGGTCCTAGGTGCTGAGGATGGTATCAGGGTTTGGTCCCCTCATCATTGCAGGGATCTTTGCCGCTAGTCTCTCATCTGCTCTGGCTTTTCTGGTCTCTGCTCCCAAGGTGTTTCAGGTGAGTCTCTTTTAGGCTCAATGGTGTTTTTGCCCCCAACGGCACCTTCCAGGCAGCACAGCCTAAAAGGCACTACCTTTACCCTATTCCTAACCCTAACCCCTCAACCCTCATCCTAACCCTAAACTGAGGGGAGTAGTGCCTTTAAGGCAGCGCTGCCTGGAAGGAAAAAATACCAAAGACCGTTTTTTAGCCTCTAGTACCATATTCCAATAATCAGTTTCTTATTCACTGCAGATCAACTATTGTGTTCAACTGAATGTGTGTGTATGTGACGTATAGGAAACTTTTTTCTCTCTTTGACAGTGCCTCTGCAGAGACAACATATATCCTTATATCGGCTTTTTTGCCAAGGGGTACGGGAAGAATGACGAACCTCTCCGTGCTTATGTTTTGACCTACTTTATTGCTGCAGCTTTCATTCTCATTGGTGAGTATTCAGAAGTGTCATCATTCATATTTTATGTGTGGTGATAATGTATTTTCTTTAAAGCAGCACTATGTAGTTTGTGGTGTAAAATGAGAGCTGGCTATCTTTTTGTGGTTATTCACCCTTATCACTACTGTGCATGCAATCCAAGTTCATTTGAAGATAGACCAGAACAAAATGCTGTATAAAAAGGCTATCTGAAATGGTGAAAAGTTACATAGTGTTGCTTTAAGTTGTGTGGGATTGGGAAATGGTCACTTGGTTCATGAGGGGTTGTTTCCTGTAAGCGGTTGTGATGACTTTGGGTGAAAAGTTACATAGTGTTGCTTTAAGTTTTGTGGGATTGGGAAATGGTCGCTTGTGTCGTGATTCATGAGGGGTTGTTTCCCGTAAGCCGTGGGAACTTTCGGGTTTAAATAAATAAATTACATAAAATCTCTCTCTCTCTCTCTCTCTCTCTCTCTCTCTCTCTCTCTCTCTCTCTCTCTTTCTCTCTCTCAGGTGAATTAGATCAAGTTGCACCACTCATCTCAAACTTCTTCCTCTGCTCTTACGCACTCATCAACTTCAGCTGTTTCCATGCCTCCATCACAAATTCACCAGGTAAGATTGTCCATGGTACAGTGCATGGGTGCCAAACAGTCTTCCAGTCTGTGTAGGGCTGAGCCATGTGAACCAACATAAATATTCATCATCAACCAACCTTTTTGTCAGGGAGAAGTTGTCTGAGCAATGATTGTCTGAGCAATGAAAAAGAAGCCTAAAACCTCATAATAAAACAATTAAAAACAAGAACACTGTACAATTTCAATGTCATCCAACAAAGACTTAAAAGTGTCTAATGCCACAAGCTTTTCTAATTGAAGAACTCCTTGCACTTTGTTCCATTTTGTAGGTGCAAAGACAAAATGAAAAAATATCACATCAGTCTATATCATGTATCCAATAGTGACAAAGTAACTAAGTAAAGAATTTGTGACCTGCCAAAATGAATCTTTGTTGCCCCCTACAGGATGGAGGCCTTCCTTCCGGTTCTACAACCACTGGATAGCCTTGATTGGTGCCATTGTGTCTGTTGTGCTCATGTTCCTGCTGAAATGGTGGGCAGCCCTCATCACCTTCTGCCTCATCCTCTTCCTCTTCGGCTATGTCTCCTACAAGAAGCCAGGTCAGCTTGGTCACGAAGACAATTAAAATGAAGAGAAATTGGAAAAAGAGTGTTTAAAACCCCAATGTGTAGCCTTTGAGCAAAATTAAGCGCAAATTATGTATTACAGCTACGGATGCCTGCGGATGTCGGTCTATTGTCAGTCTATAGCGAAAATGCGAAAGATATGACCCGTTTTCAGCTTCCGTATTCCAAGATGTGTATGCAAATGCGAAATTTGAAGCCAATACGGACACATAGAATTAATAGAGGTGGTTAATATTTATGAGAAAGGACAAGCTTGTCAACAGGTAAAGTAGATTTTGATATTGAACAGTAAAAACGTTACACATTGGGGCTTTAAGTTCAGTGTGTTTGAATTTGCATGAGTTTGTATGAAATTCTCACGTAGGCTAAGTGTAATGATGCCGACTATGCATGAACATTAGTAAATTTAATCTCCGGACACCTCAAGAGCATCCTAGTCAGCTGAAAGGGGGCCTGAGCTTTCTGATACACTGGCTGGGGTATTGGACTCCTGATCTGAGGTTCCTTTCAAGCTCCGGACAGGACTGCAAACAAGAAACTTTGTGTGGGCCTGAATGAAACTTCTGACCCCGCTCCTACTGCCCTGCTAAAAGTGAAAGTTTGGTGTAATGCAAGCATAGCCCTTTTGTACGAGTCTGCTGACTGCAGTACATAGCGAGCGGAATGAGAGAATTTGGAACATCATACAAACATGCTAACACAAATGCGAACAAGCACTTTACATATACTGTAGTCAAAGGACCACACTACATTTCAAACCGAAAGTACTGTACAGTAAAATCAGAATGATCCGCTGACTCAACAGCTTGTTCTCCTTTACGTTCGTGTTCGGTCTGTGTTGTACCAAATTCTTTCATTCCACTCGCTATGTAGTGCAGTCAGCAGGCTTGTGCAACAGGGCTATGCTTGAATTACACCAAACCTTTGCTTTAAGAGCTGTGCAGTACTGTACTAGCATGCAATTCATAATTTGTGGAATTTCCTGGGTGATCGATGAGTGGAATGCAAAAGACCATAACCCTCCAGTTTGAGGAGTCAATTAGACTGGTTAATGATTAAGGGACTAGGTTCAATAAGCCAGGTTGGGAATTTAGTCAGGGCAATTGGGGACTCTACTTTCTCGAAGTGTCACTGTCTCCCAGTGTGTTAGGACCCATTTTGTGACATTGGGATAAATATGGGACATTGGGGTTTGTAATATGCTAACCCCTTTCCCAATGTGTCTGGCTGCTTCTGTAGAGGTGAACTGGGGCTCCTCTGTGCAGGCTAGCACCTACAACATGGCCCTGTCCTATTCCGTCTCCCTGTCAGGGGTGGAGGACCACGTCAAGAACTATAGGTGAGCTTTGCTAACACTATTAGCTGAAGACTTCATTACAGATTACCGCAATAAATGCTGGCTATCATTTAAAATGCATAGCTGAAAGAAACTTATATTATTAGCCTGCGGTTAAATCAATTCAAAAATGTATCTACTGTAGGCTATTCTTTTGCTAATCTTTTTTTTTTTTTTAAATGTGTGTCATCATCTGCAAAATGGCAACAGAAGTAGTGAACAGATATAAAAATACAGCAATATATTTATTTACCATGTTCTTTGTTTCTCCTAATCCTTGTCCAAGGCCTCAGTGTTTGGTGCTAACAGGGCCTCCACTTCTCCGGCCAGCACTGGTGGACTTGGTCGGCTCCTTTACTAAGAACATCAGTCTGATGATCTGTGGAGACATCGCCATGGTAATGCTACTGTATATGGCTAAAGCTAATTAGCCATAGCGATATTGGTCTTGATCTCTTCAGAGACAGAAGGTGTTGAAAGATCACTAGTCTTTTGGTTATATTTAGATCTCCGATGGTTTGATTAAATATGTGCTCCCTGTCTCTCCCTTCTGTCCTCTATCTTATCTATCCAATATCTGTCTGTCTGTGTGTCTGTCTGTCTGTCTCAAAGGAGGATAAGGCAGCACTTGTTCAGCGCAGTACAGATAGTATTGTGAAGTGGTTAAACCGCCGGAAGGTCCGATCCTTCTATACTCTCCTGAATGGAGACAGTCTGAGAGAAGGAACCAGGACACTTATGCAGGTGAATTACATCAATAAAATAATAAATAAATAAATAAAAACAATGTAATATCCTATACAATACAAAATAACAAAATCTGAAGCTTTGTTACCTAACTTTATGTCTCTTAATTGCTACCAAAGGCTACAGGTCTGGGTAAACTGAAGCCAAACACATTGGTTATGGGATTCAAGACAAACTGGAGAGAGTGCGCCCCCTACTGCATGGAGGACTATGTGAACACTATCTAGTGAGTGCTACAGTAGATCCAGTGGATAGTCTTGTACACTACATGGATTTCAGTTTTAACATGGATTTCAGTTTTAATTTTGGGAACATCCATGTGCCAAAAAAGCGTGTGTGTGTGTGTGCATGCGTGCGTGCGTGTGTGTGTGTGTGCGTGTGTGTATTTGCATTTGATTAGTGATTTGTAGGTCAAGTTATGACAAACTTCTTTATCTTAAATCACCCCTTGTATCGATTAACAATATCTTGATTCCATTGTCATATTTCCTTGGCATTCTTCTGTATCTCACTTGTCTTATCTGAACCCTGCACCCTTGATTGTTTCAGTGACACATTTGACGCAAACCATGGTGTATGCATTCTGAGGATGATGGACGGCCTTGACATGTCTGAAGAGATTTTATGTGAAGGTGAGGAAGATAGTTGCATTTGTCTTTGCACAGTAATGTAGTGATGGGTTTTCCTCTTCCATGCATATGCAGGTGGTATTGATGACTACTGCAGGTGTTTGAAAGTTATGTGTCGTACAAGCATTTTTAACTCTTACATCACTGGACAGGCAGCTATTGTTTCAAATGAAGCTAGAAATGCACTCAGAGAGTACAGACCTCCGCCAAGGCAATATGGTCACTGGTGTACAGATGAACGTGATAGTAGTGAGGAATTGTTTTTGTTTTGTTTGTTTGTTTCCTTTTTAAATCCTGTATCCAGGTCTTAATCTTGATCATCACCAAAATTTAAATGGGTTCTTCCTTGATCAAAGTAACCTTTGCCGTAAAATTGCTAACAATCAAGCACAGAGACAAACAAATTCCAATGAAAATGTAACCTCCTTGCTGGAGGCAATAAATGATTCAACATCAATTTTAATGGAAGGAATGCAGACTGTCTGATGATGAAAAAAAAGGAGGATGTAGATGAGGCATCTACATCACACAACATGTTCACATGACTGAAGTAGCTCATCTGATTGTGTCTAACATATCTCTGCATACACAGATAAATATTTAAAAACCTCAAAAATTTGTTGTTTACTTTTTAGAAATAGTCACAAGAGTAGAGATAGAGAGATAGAGATGTATTTTAACCAGAAGGAAAGTACTTGAATTGCTTCTCAATGCATCACAGATTATACAGTATAATGAGATGGTCTTTGTGGTGTTCAGAAAATGCTGCCTTTGAACCAGATGACTCCAATGAGCAACAAGCCAGCAATGACTCCAGTGGCTCTACATGTGATGATTCAGGTATGAATACATAGTAGCCTAGATGCTGATATCTCATAACAGATTTAGAGTATGGGACGATGGTGGCGTATGTGCCGTTTGGCTACCGGAAGACTGCAGGTTCAAGAACCCACTCCATCTGTCACCACTGAAGTGTTTTTGAATAAGATTCAAATCCCTTGAGTAAGATTCAGATCCCAAATTGCTCAGTAGTCGGTTGTCGCCTTGCATGGCAGACTTCATCCAAGGTGTGTGAATGGGTGAGTGAGGAGTAGGAAAATGCTATATACTGTAAATGCATTTAATGCATAAATCTATATAAAATATTTAAAAATCAAGTTTAAATAATAATTTAAAGAAAATCTCTACCAAGCTGCATTTTTTTTTTAAAAAAAGGTCAAAAACAATAAAATTTCAGTTTGAGTGACAATACAGTTTATCAAAATGATGCAATATAAATTATAAATTATAACTCCTCATCTGTGCCCAGATCCTGACATCTCCCTGCCAGATCAGAACATCCCAAGCTGTCAAATTTCTACAATCTTTCAGACCAAACAAGGGAAGAAGACCATAGATGTCTACTGGATATCAGATGATGGAGGTGACCATGGATGAACTCATCCAGGCAATTTTTTATCATTATTATTAATTTTATAAAACTGTGGATTCAAACATTCCTGACAAGTCGGCCTCCTGTCTTTCTATCAATCTAGGTCTGACTCTATTAATTCCATACTTGTTGACGAGAAGAAAGCGTTGGCGGCATTGCAAGGTTCGCGTCTTTGTCGTGGGACAACAGCACACCATTGAAGAGAATCGCAAAGAGTGAGCACCATAAAATAATTTCTATGCAATCCAACAAAGGTGGCCAACTCAACATAATCTCAACATAATCTCAACATAATCTCAACATAATCTCTGGCTATTTCTATCCTGGCCATTTAATCATCTTGAGGAAACTTGACATAAGACTGAGAAAACTCCAAGAATCGTTTCACATTCTTTATATTTATGTGCAATAGGATGGTGTGTTTACTTCAAAGTCTTCGCCTGGATGTCCATGATGTCATCGTCATAACAGACGGCGAACGTCCACCCTTGGCTAAAAAGTTTGTAAAATATTTAAACAGTGCACTTTTTGCCTAGGCCTATTGGATATTGGAGATTATTTATGTCTACAACCCATATGTTACTAGTTAAAGAGAGAATAGAATAAAAAGAATGTGTTTTTAAGTGTTTCAAGAAGACAACAAAGATAGACAGATGATATATATTTCCCAAATAATTTTTGAAACTCTCCTGGTTTTCCTTGCAGCTTGGAGAGATTTGAAAACTCTGTCGCCCCCTTCAGGCTGAAAAGTGGGGAACAGGATGATATTATGTCCTCAGTGAGGGCACAGAGTCCCTGGAAGGTGTCCGATAAAGTACTGGATGCATTGAGAATGAAGGTGTGTGTGTGCGTGTGTGTGCGTGTTTGTGCATACAGTACCCTTAACCAAAGAAACAGTTTCGATTTCTATATGATGTGATATTTTGAGAATTCAGTATACAAACACAGTCCTCTCTCTCTCTCTCTCTCTCTCTCTCTCTCTCTCTCTCTCTCTCTCTCTCTCTCTCTCTCTTAGTCTGAAAGGAAGGTGCGTCTGAATGAGATCATGCGGAAGAATTCTAGGCATGCTGCTCTGGTCATTGTGTGAGTATGGATCAAAGCACTGCACTCCGCTGTTTATCAAGTCACACCCAGTAGGAGTGGCACGGCTGAAGTCTTATGTCTTGTCACATAAAATACAGTAGCCTAGAAAAAGTACAACTCGGAGATAATGTAGCATTGAGTAAATATAGGGTAGTGACTTTGGAGGTTATTCATGTGATTCAATCACTAGGATATAATGCTATATATTTATGTCATTTAGCTATGGCAAGTTCAGAATGACAGAGAGTAGAGTGGAGTTTAGAAGTCATGTTTATATACATAAATGTATAGTGTACACATTTATGTTGATTGCTATGATGACAATGATGATGGTGTGTGTGTGTGTGTGTGTGTGTGTGTGTGTGTGTGTGTGTGTACATGAAGGAGTTTGCCTGTTCCTCAGAGTGACTGTCCCAGCTCTCTCTACATGGCCTGGCTGGATGCTTTGACCTTCGGTCTCAACTGCCCAGCTCTGTTTATAAGAGGCAACCAGCAGAACGTGCTCACCTCCTACTGCCAGTGAAGAGCAATCACCAAATAGACTGCATGTGTTTGGGCCTCGCTTATAGAGGGGATTGGCATTGTAATCAAATCTCATGATTGATAAAGAAAGAAAGGGACACTTTTTATGGATGTAGGACCTCTGTAACACATAGATGATTATGATCTCAGAGGATATTTATGTAAACATCTAATTTAAATTCTACTAATGGATACAGTTAAAATAGCACAACTATTTCATGATGTGAGCAGATGCAGTTGGTCTCTTGTCTGACTGATGAATGTTCTGTGTAAATACAACAGAATATGTGTGAGAGAAATCCTAAAAACAATTAAAGAATAAATTATTGGTTCTCTTTTTCTGCCAAGTGATGAGAATAGCTATTTAACTCATGGTGATGGACTGTAATTGCTCAGGGTTGTTTAAACTGACCTCAATGGTCAGTTTTTATTTCTGTACTTACAAATACATTATTTGTTTAGAATAGCATGCATACTGTGTAGGCTACTGAGAATTTATTGCACACTTGTTCATTTTTAGTGATGTGTGCTGTTTTGCACCTGTATTTAATTCTATGGTAATTCGTGACATTTTTAGGTAGGAATCTATGGAATGATTTTGTCCTAGTCATGTTTGTCATTTGATATTCTTGACACTGCCTTCAATATGATATAACAACTGTGATTTCTTTCTTTAAAGTTTCCGTAAAGGTTCTGTCACAGACAAAATGAAAAAAAAGAAGAAAAGAAACGTAATACATCTTCATAGATATAGCAGATTATTAATAAATAAAATTCTGTAATTTTCACAATGTGTCATGATGTATTGTTTTTCATTTAGTTCCTTGGCTAAAATCATTCAGGAGGCCTGGCAAAATTTCTTCATGCTTTATGCAAAATTTATGCTTTATGCAAAATTTGCCAGCTCCATTGATCTTTAAAGAATTTCCTTTAACCTGCTGATTACCAGAAAAAAGGTATTGTTTGAAGGGTACTGATGATACTTTGTTGAAAAAGTTTTTTATTTTAAAGATAAAAAATTGTCCATTACAGTGGATATCGGAACTCAAATTCAAATACGCTCCCACTGGGTTCAATGTATTTGTATGAAATTAATGGAAGAAATAACTACAAATGTGCGCTACAGAGGACATTTCTGCACTTCACATTTCTCTTTGTTGTAAACTTAAATGATATCAATTCAAAATTAAGTTTAATGTGTTCTTAAGAGATTCATCTAAAATATAACAACAACATTTCAAGAGAAAATGAACTCGATATGAATTGGTAGGAGCTTATTTGTCCTCTTACCAAAACATTACAATTTTTCAGTGGGCTTATTATATATTTATTTGCTGTTCAACGAATCGTAAAGGTATGTATGTATCCTCCCGCGCCCCTCTGTGTCCTGTGTGTACACTTGTAGCAGCATTATGCAGTCAAAAGTCATGATAGTGGAGAGATCTCCACTTGGGGTAGCCCACAATACTGTTACTAGAATCCCATATTCAGAATTCCCCCTGTGTTGTTGGCAATATTGCGCCATCATGTGGTCATTGTTTTGTTTTTTTTTCCCCTATGCGATCTCCCCTAACTTTCTAGTCAGCATTGCATCTTGCGGACTCAGTGTTGTTTGCTTGCCACAAAGTGCATGACCGACGCACAATACTCCTAACGCACAATGCCTCACACAATACCTATCCATCGTATTCATGATGGGTTCACAAATACGTTCTCTGCAGCAAGGAAATTCCAGTCTGAGGTCAGTGGTCAGCTCGGTTAAAACTGGGTAAAACAATTGAACTAATACTCTATTATGACATATACAGCACTACGTCAATAACCTTCTGTGACACAGAGAGGAAGTCATATGGTTGCAAAATCTGAACAAGAAAGACTTCACAAACAGTAGCTGGCCAATCGTGATTTTTGAATCAGGAAATATCAACAAAGGTTGACATAAAAAAATATGTACTGATTGTGGAACATTTCTTGCCAAACACAGTCAGTAAGAGAGTGAAGAAATCTAATCCTGTTCAGGGTCTTGTGTTCCTGTTCTTGTGCGACAGTTTCTTGAATTATTTCAAAAGTTTTTAGCCTCGTTAAGGTGAAGGGAAATTAAAGTGTCATATGACTGCAAAACTAGAAACAATCATTAGAGGTGAATAAAGGACAATTATAAAACCAGAGATTTTTTATTATTATTATTAATATTATTGTTATTATTATTATTTTTAAATTAAATTTTCAATCAAAATTCAAACAAAAGATGATTGGAGAGTTGACATTTGACAGCTACTGACATAATCATGGCAAGGTAGAGACAGCATATAAATACACACACACACACACACACACACACACACACACACACACACACACACACACACACACACACACACACACACACACATACACACACACATACACACACACACACACACACACTGTACATACACACGCATACACACACACACACACACACACACACACACACACAGAAATCCACACTACTCCTCAATCGGCATTAGGATGTTCAGTTCAGTTGACTTTTTTGTCTCCTCCTCCTCTGTTCCCGTGACACTGTCTGCTATATTTCCTCTTCCTCCTCTTCCTCCTCCTCCCAGCTTCACCGAGAGCTTGTGTAAAGCCGATCTCTTGTCGGGCACAGTGCTGTGGCTGCTGCGGCTGCTGCGCGACTGTCTGTCTGAGTTGGTTCCCTCGAAAAGATGCGCCATGAAGCCCAAGCCGGCGTCGCGGATGTGTGAGCTGCCGGCGAACACGTACAGCACAGGGTTCACGCTGCTGCTGAGGAATGCAAACGCAGTAACGTTGGGACGGGCCACCTTTGCTGCCTCACACGCCCACTCAACATCGCCCAGCAGTCCGATCACCTGCAGAAAAAAAACGGACAAGAAAGGTGTAAAACATACTGCACATGTACGTCTATGAACCCACAGATACTGTTTGGTTGTACCTGTGTTTGCTACCACTTTCTATAGTCTCCTCTGTCCCTCCACGTAATATAATGCTTTTATGACATTACACACACACACACACACACACACACACACAAACAAAGAAAGGACACAAACATGGATAGAAACACTGAGATGCATGTTGTGTGATGAGATCAGCTGACACACCAAAAACCCTGTAATATAATGCTTTTATGACATTATACACACACACACATACACACACACACACGCACACACACACACACACAGCTACACTGCACACGAAACTTGCGCGCACACACTAATGCACACTATCGCACACACACAAGTTTGACTAAGCATGTCAGTGTCACAACTGAACCTTGAAACGTCAAAGATGTTGCTGACATCAGTTGGTAAGTGATTTGACCAGGCTTCCCCTTTGGGTCATTCCACACCAAACCGTTTTCGATTCATAAAATGATGAAATCACACTCAGTGGGAAATTGGGGCCTCGATTAGCCTGGGAATTCCCATGCTCCTTTGCTCGCTTATTTCATTTCACTCTGCAGAGGAGCATGGTGACCATGGCCGTTTTTCTCGCTTACTTTCGGTATCCAATCGCAGAACAAAAAGGGATTTGTACGGCCCTCGATTGCATTTTACGTCACGTGGTGAGCTCTGATATTGACTCCGAGGCATGTACAGACGCTATGATAGACATTCGTAGCGCCCAATAAATGGCTACGGACAATTGTAAACGATGCTTCCGCTACGAGAAATGCAATAGATAGGTCCCCAGACTAAATATCACTTGTGATTTTAGTTTGGCATTCGCCAGGCTAGGCCTCGATGTTGGTCCACACCAAATACAAGAATTTCACTGAGAAAGGCTGTAATTTATGGAATGAATTACGAGTTTAAACTTTATACCCCCCCTCCTCTTACTGTAGCCTGGCGACGCCATCCTACGTTCTTCCACCCAAAGATTTCGGCCCGTACAGTAGTCTGGCCCAACCCGCCTAGCTTGGTTCCCATACGGTTTAGAGCGATGTCTCTGAACTTGCCTGTAGCTCAGCAGCTTGTAGTTCAACAGAATAGGAACGTCTTCGTTATTCTTCCTCATACTTACGAACTACCTTTACAAAATTGGCACATGACATTAACATCCATGATCTTAAGGACTTATTGCCACTACGATGTCAAAATAGATAACTAGGAACTAGCCAGCGATCTGTTACTACTGAATGCAGAAGTTGGAGGCGTGAGAGCCAGGTGAGAGAATACGTCATATCCAAACGAAAACATGTTTCAATTGCATTTTTCCAGACTGTATGACGGAGTCAACAGTCGGCTTATTAGCCAGGCTATGTCAGTGTCACAACTGAGCCTTGAAACGTCAAAGATGTTGCTGACATCAGTTGGTCAGTCAGTATTCGACCAGGCTTCCCCTTTGGGTCATTCCACACCAAACCGTTTCCGATTCATAAAATGTTGAAATCACCCTCAATGGGAAATTGGGCCATTGATGTTGATCCACACCAAATATAAGAACTTCACAGAGATGATGATTTATGGAATGATTTATGTGTATACTTTGTATATGTAGCCGGTGGCGGTCCGCACCGCACACGGGTCTCGAACTCGCCACCCCGCAAGCTACAAACTCCCGGGGTGGGAGTGGGGCGCTCTAACCAACTGAGCCAAAAGCCCAAGCTTCTAACTCAGCGTGTTTGAAGCGCCCATGGAATTGGGTGATGAGGATTTACACGTACTACCGCCGAGCTAGCCGAGCTAGCTGGCCTCCGTTACATTTACCCCCCCTCCTCTTCCTCACCTGCAGAATGTTGATGATGTGGTACGGAAGCCAGAACACGGTGAAGGCTCCAAGGATGAGCAGGATGAGGCAGTTGCCGCGGCCTCGCCGCTTGAACATGGCCGAGCGCAGGCGGCAGAAGACGGAGGAGTAGCAGCCAGCGATGAGGCTGAACGGCAGCAGGTAGGCAAGCAGCGTCTCGCTCAGGTACTGGAAGGCCTCGTGGCGAACACTGTCCCAGTGGTACGGGATGCAGAAGTATGACGAGATGTTCTTGTCCTTGTGGATCTGCAGGTTGCTGGGACAGAGGACAGAACACAAAGTTGCTTGCTGTTGTTTATGTGTATGGATACAGCTTGATGATACAGCAGATAATACATGCATTTTTCTGTATTCTACATCAACTGTAGCAAGTATTCATTCAATTTTTGTTAGCATTTTGGTGAGTGACATTTGGCTGCTTTTTTATTCTGTAAGGGAAATTCCGTCTCTGCATTTAAACCAATTCGAATTAGTGAAACACAATATCTAATCCAAAAAAGGAAGATGAAGCCATCTAGAAATCTTGACTGCATTAAAGCACTCTCTGGAGGGCGCCAGATAAGGGGGCCACCACACACTGCACACACTCTCTAATCTGCTCCCTCACATACACATACTCAGTACACGCACTGCATTGCGTGCATCGATAGCACACACACACACACACACACACACACACACAAACAGTCCTTCCTTCCTCAAACACACCCACTCACCTGCGATAGAATGGCATGGGCAAGGCCATCAGGAAGGAGAGCACCCACAGCCCCATCATGGTGAGCATCAGCACCCGCTTGGTACGCAGCTTCTGTGAGATATACGGTCGACTAGTGGCTAACCAACGGTCGGCGCTCATCAGCGTGATCATGTAGATGGAGGCGTACATGTTGACGGTGCACAGGTAGTGGACCATCTTGCACGTGACGCTGCCAAACACCCAGCCGCCCACACCGTTGGTCAGGAAGTGCACAAAAAGCGGCGCGGTGAGGAGCACCAGTGCGTCAGCCGAGGCCAGGTTGAGCACCAGCAGGCAGGTGACCGAGCGCCGGCGCACACGACACAGCACCGTCCACACCACAAAGAGGTTGCCGGGGAAACCAATGATGAGCGCCGTGAGCAGGATCCCGATGCCCACTTGGTGTGAGACAGAGAGGCCTGAGGATGGGGAGGGAGCAGAGTCAAAGCCAAAGGAGGAAGAGGAGAGGGAGGAGGAGGAGGAAGAGGAGGAGGAGGAGGAGGAGGAGAGGGAGGTGGAGAGGGAAATTTGCAAGTGAGGGGGTAGAGTGATGTTCACAGCAGTGAAGTTCAGAATGTCCATGGTGAGGGGGTGGGGGATGGCCTGCGGTTAGCAGAAAGTTTCTTGATTATCTGCACAAATGAGAGGAGTGAGTGACAGAGAGGGAGGGAGAGAGAGAGAGAGAGAGAGAGAGAGGGAAGGAGAGATAGAGAGGTGCAAGACAGATGTGAGCAACAAGACAAGAGGAAGTAGATGCCAAAGGAAGTTAAGTTGTTAATGACGCAAGAACAAGATAACACATTAAGCCTCAATGTGCTAACCAGAGTACAATATCAAACAATCATGTTCTGTGTTTTGGATGGATTGTCAGAAAAAACAAGTGAAGTGCCATAAAGTGCATGCTGTGAAGTGCTGTGACGGTGCAACCCCCATTGCTAGGCAACAGGGACAAGGGGCAGTCCAGGCTATCCAAACTTGGCCTGATTGGATGTGATAGGCCTGCTACTTGCATATTCCTTGCATTGACCTTGCAATTTGCTAAAATGCTCTGACAGATTTTTTTTTTTTTTTTTTCATACATTTTATTATAACTTATTTATTTTCTTGAGGGTTATTTTTTTTGTTTAGGAAATTAGGAAATTAATTAATAAAAATAATTAGGAAATTATCTCATGTGTAATATCAAACTAGCCTAAAACAGGTGTATATTTGTATATTTTCAAGTCTTTACAAAATATTATATTTTGAAAGCATAATGCATGATCATGGAATAGTGTATATTGAGTGACTGGGGAAAATGCTGTTTTCGTGATGATTGCACCACAAAATGTGGTATACACTGTCATTTGCATAGACTACATTGAATAAATGAACAGAGGCAGCATATTTCTAGTAATTTTCAACACTGTGCAGGCAATCATACACAAATAAACATAGATGCACAAACAAACAAAGAAACAGAGAGAACATAAACAAAGGCAGTGTCTGACATACCTGAATTGTTGTGACTGGGTTAAGCACAGCTGTCAGTAAACACAACGCTTATGGTCCTTTGCACTGCACAAGCCGAAAGACAATGAAATGTCTTACGACGTCTGTCATGTCCTTTAAGCTCTATGTGCCAACCCCCGTACTGTGATATTTCAAAAAGGGGAAATGCATTTCAACTCCTTACCACACAGGAAGACAAACAGTCATCCGGCAAGAGCTTGGCAGAGAGAAGAAAGCTCTGGAGATCTGTGATCACTCTCCAGTCCTTCTCAACGCTTATCTGATTAATCGCTAGATGCACAGCATGCTGAACCAGTAAAGTGATAACATTAGGTTATTGATTGATCAGAAATGCTTGACAAACATCAAAGTGTAAGAAGCACAAATTAAGAAGCACAATTAGTTCACCCAAGCGTCTAATTAATGTCTGAACTGTACGGAGTGGACAGATTGAACACATAATGTGCATGTAGTTTGCGTTATTTCAGTACACTTATACAGTAAGTACTCTCTAGATTCAAAAACAAATAAAAAATGTTGCATTTTTGTAGGAAAAACTGAGGTCTTTGGTGTATTTATTTACAAATAAATTCCAATAACTAAAAGGCAATACACAGTTCTAAAAGCAGAATCATGCAGCTATAATGACCAAGCAGGTGCAATTGGCTTTTTTACTCTACCAGAGATAGAGTTGGTTTTATTAAAGATA
This sequence comes from Sardinella longiceps, assembly GCA_027497455.2. Taxonomy (NCBI): domain Eukaryota; kingdom Metazoa; phylum Chordata; class Actinopteri; order Clupeiformes; family Clupeidae; genus Sardinella; species Sardinella longiceps. Next base: position 26,343,658 of record JAODXP020000028.1, on the reverse strand, counting down.
AGAAACACAAAAGAACAACAATATAAAAAGGAGGACCAAAACAATCCTAAAGAAAAAGAAAAAAAGTAAAGCTAAGAGATGAAAAGTAAGTTACAATATTAAGTGTCTACTCTCCTGCCAAAAGCCAACAAAAGGGAAAAACCCAAAAAGCTCATAAAAAATATTGTATGCACAGCACAAGCTATTTATGGACAGTAGAGAGTTTTCACACAATCACCGTCAACACCTAATATGGATACAGTAATTTCCCGCATATAAGCTGCATTGTGTATAAGCCGCAGGACAGTGTTTTTTGAAAGTAAAAAAAAAAACAAACAAAAAAAACATATTAACACCATATTAACTCATAGCGGAAGAAATTTAGCAAAATCAATGTATAAGCCGCGGCTAATGGTCGGGAAATTACGGGTACTAAATGAATCTTTGCACAGACATACGTATCGTGTAGCCTACACAAAACCACGAGATCACAAACATTCAGACACGCATTTTCACTTCCACTCACCTTAACTTTCATCTACATCAGCGGCCTTATCTTGATGTCAACCCACACAAACGTGTGCCCTGAGTTTGATTTAACATTACAAAACAGTTACACACACACACACACTCAAACACACACACTCACACACACACACACACACACACACACACACACACATAGGTAACCATTAGATTAGTGCAATGTAAATGCAATTTCATGATTACAATAATTACAATTATTAAAAATGAATAAGATTACATATCGATTTTATGGATTACATACTTAGGGGAATACTATGCGTGCTTCAGCTTGATTGGTGACTGGATTGGCTATAGACTTATGTTAACTAAGAATTGGTAGCTCAAGGTTAATCTAAGAGTTGAAATTCTTAACAGTGTACAGACAAGACAAGAGACAAGTAAGTCATACTGTAAATGGCGTATTTATGTCGCTCAGAAAAGCATAAAAAGGTGGAATTTTCCTTTAAAGATCCGCTGAGGGGCTCAAATTGGTCTAGACCAGTGGTTCTCAAAGTGTGGTCCGGGGACCACTGGTGGTCCGCGAGCAAAGCTTAAGTGGTCCGTGAGGGGATTTCCAAAAAGATATGTGAATTTAGTCTGTGTTTCTTACATCACATTTCTAACATTATTTGAAGGCCAAAGAGGAATCATTCTCTTAATACTATGAGGCAGGCCTGTAATTTATATTAAAATTAGAAGCCATCTAAATTTGAAGTGCCTGTAGATGCCTTTTTTTAAAGGGAAGCAACATGTGATTTGGAGTGGGGCCGTGAAGGCAGGTGGTCCCTGAAAAACATTTTTTGGGCAAAGTGGTCCTTGGTCTGAAAATGTTTGAGAAACACTGGTCTAGACTCTAGAACGTCCCTGACAGTGAATGACATTTGCTTCTGTTAGGAATGTCTACATTTCCCGGCAATACCTAGGCCTACTGTACTTTCACTTCTCCATGAACTTTTATAGACACTCACAATTAAAGACGTAGTTCTACAAGATTTACTGGTTAAGTTGGGTATTCTTACATACAGTAATACCAGTCAAATTTGCAACAACAAGAAACTCAATGTCCTCCACTATCTGTCAAGAATGTTATAGAGTTTGAATACACATCTGATATCAAAATGTGGAAAGAGTCAGACATGTAAAAGTGTAGTGTGAGAGGTAGAAAGGAGAAAAAAATGTGATAACAGAGAAGTGAGAAGTCCTTAAAGGAAAAATCCAGCCTGTCAACACGTAGTCCTACTGTTTTATAGTGCCAAGCGCTATTGATAGCCACCTCAATCACTGGATTTCATGCAAGGCAGACTGAGATAGCGAAACGGCAGCTAATGTTAACAGAATGGGGCATTTCAAAACGAAAGCAAATCAATTAGGTTTCGTTTTTGACATGCCTCATTCAGTTAGTGTTAGCTGCCGTTTCGCAAACTCGGTCTACGATGCACAAAATGCGATCATTGAGGTGGCTTTCAGTAGCGCATAGCAGGATAAAACAGCAGGGCTACGTGTTGATTCACTCCGGATTTTACCTTTAAAGAGCTGCAAGAAAAGGGGATGAGTAATAAATGGGAATGTTTTGAGCCAACTTACATGTTTGTTTCTCTCCGTCTCTTATGTTGTGTGTGTGTGTGTGTGCAGGGGCGGTCCTACCCTCTTTGGTGCCCTGGGCGAACACCTTATCTGGCGCCCACCCCCCCCCCCCCCCAAACATAATAATAATAATAATAGTAATAATAATAATAATAATAATAGCACACGTAGAGAGAGAGAGAGAGAGAGAGAGAGAGAGAGAGAGATCTCATTCAGACTCAATAACTTCTCATATTGAGAGGTGTTGTTCTGCTCTTCCTCCTTAAACCTGAAGATGGCGATAGAATCTTCAAAACGCATCCAACTATTGAAGGAAAATTCCCCCCTAATAAGTTACAATGGAATGTTTTTTAGACACTTGATAAAAAAAATTGGCCCCTACCACCCCAAAAAGTAACTCAACATACTTTTTCAAAAGTGAGATCTTATTGGTGTCAGTAATGATGAGATAGGGGCCAATTTACAAGCAAAACTTTTTCATTGCATTTTAGTTTGCAGTGGGGGTTGGTTACTTTTAATTTTGTGTCATTACATTTTCCTCCAGTTGATTTTTAACTGGCCTGTCCTGTACAAAATGGGTCCATATACAGATCAATCTGTGAAATAAACCAATTTCATACAACATTCCCTCTAAACATGATCAGATTGCTTGAGTGACAGAGCCCAGTATTTAACCGGATCCCACCGCACTCTCGATTAAAAGGTGCCAAACATAAACAAAAACTGTGCAAAATAGAAAGAAAAATGTTTGCAGGCTGATTCCTGAGGAAGGTCAGCAGACCGAAAGCTTGGCTGATTAAAAAGAACACAAAAGAGGATTTAAGTGTGCAGACATTTTTCTTTCTATTTTGAGTGACAGTGACACCTAGAGATTTGTTAATAAGCAAACTTTTTTTCACCCCTATTGTTAACAGGTCAACAAATAGACATAAAAAAAAAATCACTCCCAATGTTTTTTCTTTTCTTTTTATGATATTGGTATCTTCAGAAACGTGTGACTTGTGAACAAGACAATGTTTTAATTCTATTTTATTTCCCTCTTTATCTGCTTGTATAACCTGACAAGCCAGACTATCACATAAATGTATAGTCTGGCCACGAGTGATTGACCCTTGGGTAAGACGGCTAGAACCTCAGCGCAACTAACAAGTTGATTCAAACAACGCTAAGCCAATGACTCCCTGTCTAGATAGAACATCATTATAGGCTAAACACCACAATGTCTGAATACAACCTAGAGCATTGCATTTGGATGTCTGAGTACAACCTATGGCCGATGGCTAGACGCACTTGTTGAGCAAACTCAATTTGTTGCCGCTTGAGTCAGGGCCGGACTGGGACCAAAAAATGGCCCAGGCATTCTTGGCCATGGCGGCCCCCCATAATTTTATTCAATATAAAATGAGTAAATTATGACAGGCCCAGCCCAAAAATGACCATCGGCCCATGCCTGGCTAGAGTACGTCTAGAGTTCTAGGCTACTTGTGTATAACATCAAAGATAGTGGAGGAATTCACACTTCCTTTATAGCCAGTGACAAAACACCAAACCCCCAACCCCAACTATGCCTGAGATCAAAACAGGTGTTTAATGCATTGCATGTTTGTTTTTTTTCTACTCCATGGCTTCAGTGTTTTGAACAACAGCAGGCTTTTTGTACATGCAGGAAGGTCAGGACTTAGAAAAGCCCAGTCTAGATTATGAAAAGAAAATATATACCACAATGTCAGATTCTTGCACTGCCAATTCCACAAGCAGAAAAGCTGTAAGAGTGTAACTGTGCCATTGAATTGCCTTGTATCATTTGACATCATTTTACCTTTTGTCTTGTCTTGGTTTTGTTCTGGTTGAATTTAACCTATGGTCCTCTCTCTTTTGCCTTCCTTACAGTGGAGCGGGGTCACTATAACTGATATGTTTCAGTCATAAAAATACCCCCCCCCCCACATCAAAAAAAAAATGGCCTAAAAAGCCCTAATTTTTTAGATTTGTGACATAAAGCATCATCAGCACATCGGATTTCCAACTAAGCCACTTGGGTTGATATGATTATAAACTCCACACAATGCATTTGCAACATTTTATTAAATCAGTATGCTGTCATTTAGGCCTAATACAAAGCACTTCACACTGCAATTACTGTTGTTTATAGGCTATACAGTTACTTTCCTACTGTAAAATGGTAATAGTGAGAAGTTAAATTCCTTACTGAGTAAAAATGATCAAAGTTGAATTGTGATTTTCACTGTGGCAAAGTGAAAACCAAGAAACCATTAAAGGTATTATGATTGTTGGAGCTCATATAGACCGCATGGCCAGCCCAAAGCCGTACAGTGACCCTGTCTCCCTTGTTCAGACTTAGCAGGGCACTGTTGCTGGCCGTATCTGTGCTGTCCCCTGATGGGTGGTCATAAGCAGTGGAAATACGTTCCTCATTTTTGAACAGACTCACACCCATTTTTTTATTGCTGTAGCCATAAATATGGAAGTTGAAGGAGTAGACTCCGTTCATGGGTGCAGTGAAGATGCCTTAGAGTTAAAAAGAGACAGAGTGATAATTACCAATGGCATGAAGAAGTACTTAAGGCGTGAAGATAGACTTATCCCATTCAAAAAGCAACTTATCCCATTCAAAAAGCCCCCCCCCCCATCAATATATCCCACAGTGTACACACACTTTTCAAGTGAACATAATGCCATTATGTATAATTACCTGTGGATGGGTTGTATGCTTGTCCCAGATTGAGGAAGACCCCTTTATACACCAGGACCTTGTCCCCAGGGAATGGCCCTACGGCTCCCCAAGAAGCATCAAAGGCTTTCAAGGTCGCTGAAAAGGCCACCCTGGAGTTTGCATCTGGAGGTGCATAAATTGTCAAAAAAAAAAAGGTATACACACACACACACACACACACACACACACACACACACAAACAGTATTACACATTGTTCTAATTGGATCCTGATCTTGGATCCTTATCTATGACTATATGATGGTATAATATTTTTATTAATTGATCTGATGGTGATCGATAAATCAGTCTTCAAAAAGAAGATATAGTCAATAATATAACTACATTATGAAATGTACCAGTCTCGCAAACTAAATACATTTGGCCCAGACCACAGAGGGCTCCAAGAATGAAGGAAATAAGGAGAATCTTCATCCTAAAAAAAGCATAGTAAGGAAATTACATTCTTCATTAATTATCAAAACAAAATGGATATAGAGAATTCAAAAATTATTTTCTAAAATTAGGCTATATTTACATCTTATAATTAAAATAATAAACAAAATCTTGCAAATGAAACCCAGGACGTGAAACCTCTGTCAATTTAAGGAAAAATACTTGATGACTATGATGCCTTACCTTTATTGCTGATACCTGTAACGTTTTGCAATACAGTCAGGAAAAAATGATGTTCACTCAACTTACAGCTACAACTGAGCCACAGCAAGGTTGTTAGTTACTGTATATTTATAGTGACCAATATTGTGCAATTTCCTCCTTTTTACAGTGAAAAATTGAACTCCTCCTACAAATGACAGCCTATTTTTGTTTTAAAGGAAAACGTTGCATGTAATTGTACAGGTAGTGTAGTAATTATTTACAAAGTGTGCTTGTATGTTGTATACACGTATCTATTCTGTATATGTTTTAGGGCTGGGACGGTTCACAAAAACACGGTTTGGTTGGTATCACGGTTTTAGGGTCACGGTTTTCCCCCCCATATATATGCTTCATCATGTCATGTAGCAGACCTGCAAACTCATAAGGGTTGAAAAAGGTGACAAACCACCGTTGCATAGTTTTGGTATTTTAACAAGCAAATGAATTGTGGTTATTTGCATGGTTAATTCAATAATGAGTAGTATTGGCTCTAATTTCAATGTTCTTCCATCTGAATAAAATAGCAATAGGCCTAACTTTTCTTCTGGAAAAATAGCATTTTCTCTATACAGCAATTAAAGTTCTCATAGCATACCTGCTTTCATTTGTTTCATTGCTTAGCGCAGGGTATTTATGAAAATGAGTAGCCTATTTGACCCAGATTAAAAAAAAAAAAAAAAATTACAGTGGCGGAAATGGGCTTCCATATGGAGCTTTTTTTTTTTTTTTTTTTTTTACAGTGGCGGAAATGGGCTTCCATATTGATCTCCTCCATTTAAAATAATGACGTTACCCTGATAGGCAAATGTGCAGAGTAATTCTGCATTCCATTTGTCTTGGAAACTTGGATTGACGGACGGACGTCACGTCACGTCCGCTAAAAACACACCAAACTTCGTCTCGATTGCATTCCATTTCATTGATAAATTTGGATGGAAGGTGGCATTACAATCTTACTATAATGAATGATGTATAATACCAATATAATTCTGTGTACTGTCTGTAATCAAGTATTTCACCAACAAATAACACGAACAACCATGAATCCCTGGGCTACTTTACTAGTGAGTAACTGGCAGTAGCCTAGGCTACCTATGCAGGGAGCTGACTGTTTTTGGACTTTGCTTAAACTAGATTGTTCCAGTCTAACTTTATCTTTGCTCTGTCCACTAAAACTAATGTCATAATGTTATCTAGTTAGTTGTCATTCAGTGAAATACCACTTCTCAATTTAAAACGTTAGTTAGCTAGTTCGCTAACGTTAGCTCGCTACAAACAATAGTCTGACAATAGCTATCTGAAGTGAAATGGAAGTTCATTTAGTCCTAAAACGAACAGTAACAGCATAGCCTAAACTGCTGGGCTTGAAATGATATCAAACACTTACATGTCATGTCACAAACTTTATTTTACTCTGTGCATGTAATCCAGGGGGTTGTCATTTGAAATGCCACAAGTGGTGTTAGCTAGTTCGTTAGCGTTAGCTTGCTAACAGCAGCACCTTGCTGTCTGCCCACCCTGAAACGTTATTTTTTGCAAAAACGAAATGCGATGATTCCAAAATGATGATGCAGTGATGTAACAATATCGAAAACGTGTGGATTACAAGCCTACTGTTCAAATTTGTGAGATACAAAAAGTAGGCTTCTGAATCAGACTACCAGCTCTATCCCACAGCAGTGCTTCTTTCAATGGGCGTCTAAAACTCGGTGTGCTCTTTGCTGGTCCGATTTTCCAAAGCTCTCTGGGTCGGAGGCATGGCTCGCGGGGACGCGCATGATTTCACTTCCTGTTTTTAGCACCGAAAAATACGAAAATCCGAACCTCAGAGTCTAAATGGAATGCACTATTAGTCTAGGGTTCTGAGCTACTAAGATCGTCGGGAAGGTTGTCAAACGTGAACTATTTGAAGAGCTTAAAACTCACTATAGCTGCGCGAAAACTGTGTGATTCTGCGCCGCTGCAGAGGTTAAAACAAGTAGGAGTGGCAAGCCCATAGATATTGCATGGTTTTCTAACAAGTTTGTTGTGTATATATGACATTTTCGACCATTTAGATTGAAGTTAAAAGGTCTACCGTTTGCTTTAAACTGCACTTTTCTCCCCTTACCAGTCGTTGCGATACCGATGACCTAGCTCATATTTGGCTTATTAAAACGGCAATTAAAATGCACAGCGACTGTCTATCATAATAGCATCAAAACGATGTGCTTCGGTCTTTGTTTCTCTCTTAAAATAGTGCTAAATTGTGTCATTTTGCTACGTTTTCATGGCAGCACTGAGAATGGAAATGTTGATTCCACTGCCGCTTATACCGGTGCACCTGTCTGCCTCAAGACTGGCCCAATGCCGTGGGAAAAAAACACACACTGTGTTATCTTGATTATGATGGTGGTTTTGCTCCTCACTCGTTGTACAGTTATTATAACAGTCCATGGATGGTTAATTGATTGATTAGTCGGTCGGTCGGTTGGCCCAAACATGCCATGGGCTGTGCATGCCACATGAACCCTCAAACCGTGCGGTACACACGTCCCGAACCGTCGCATGCGAACCGAACGGTACGGGTATTTTTCATGAACCGTCCCAGCCCTAATATGTTTATATCTATTCTCACACCACATGTCTGTTATATACTACACTAAGAATAACAGTATCCCTAGGGTTTGGATGATACAGAAAGAAAGTAGAGTAAGCACAGAGCAAGTGTGGCTCTGTGAGTGTGAAATGAAATGAGTGTGAAATGATAAGAGGTGAAAGGAATATGTGTGACCAGGGAAGGATACTGGCAGGAGAGATAGCACTCATGTTTGGCAAAAGTATACCCCAATAACTGTTTGAGCTTTATTGGGGAGACTGGTTGGGTAACCTGTTGCCACTGTTGAAGAACTAAATTAATGAATCCTTAATGAATCCTTTTATAATAGAATACCAATGTTCTTTATTCTATGAAGAAAGAGGTTTATGCAGCAAAAGCATTTAAAAGGTGTGGTTTTAATAAAAGAATATGACTGGGTGCCATGGTCTTCTTGGGTCATGGCAAACTAAAAGTCATGGTTACAGGCAGGGTTCGAGTTAGGTGGGAGCCAGTGGGAGCTGAGCTCCCATAGAGAGAGGTCTGGCTCCCATGAAAGCAGCAAACTCAAACATCTGTGGGGGCTCTGACAATACAATAGTATAATATCTTACTGACAAATAAAGTTATCACAAGCGGGGATCAAACCGAGCTATGGGAGGTGGAACCTTTTTATGGAGTTGCGAGCGCGCTAAGCGCTTGTTACAGGGGTGTTTTTGATCATCTTTTTTTTGGTGTTATTGCCTTATTGGCATGCTGTTATTATGTTCTCTGATGATAAAGGGGCACGGTATGCTTGCGCAGTTGCAATGTATAGGTTGTAAACACAAATCAATGTCTTAATTGATTGTAAACCATGATTTGGTTGTGACCGATAGTTACCGTGCGTAACAGTCGGGGTTTGCCTCTGACGCGAGAGGATCTAATGATGGTATGTTATATTGCCTAGTTTGTGGGCCTTGCCCCTGATTATTTTCAGTTTGATCAGTGTTTTGTTTGTTTAGTTTGTTTGTTAATTTGTTATGTTATGCACCCCGCCGGTGGCATAATATAAAATAAAAGAAAGACGTCTGCATTATTCCGTTTCCATGCCTTGAGTCTACCACCCGCCGGACACGCTCCGTTACAATGCCACTGAAAATGTGGCCGCTTGCTTGTTTCGGTTTCAGCCTACTTCAATAAAGCCAAACATAGGCCTACTGTAGCTCCAGATAGTAAGATAATGCGCGGCTCTCCCTAGGTCAACCTCTCTCCTAGATATTGCTTTAACCAGGCTATTCCGATCATGCTGCGCATGATGTAAACTTTATTGAGGATTTCGCGCAAGTAGCATATTCACCGAAATTAATAAGTGCCAGTTCACCGTTATGCATAACATTCAGCCAGAGGTCCGGGAGAGAGAGATAGAGAGAGACATTGTCAACTTCTCACATTGTAAGGTCAGTGCTTGCTTCCCATTACATTCAAAAGTCCGCAAAGCCTTTACCGAACTCATGCGCAGTTGCGCAGACTGGAGAACGAAAAAAAAAAAAAAAAAACATCCCATACACCCCCCCCCCCCCCGCAATTAATTCATGGGCTCCCACGAAGATGGAATCATAACTCGAACCCTGGTTACAGGCCATGGCTCTAGTGAATGGACAAAGCAAGAGGGAAGTGGAGTTTAAACGAAAGATAACAAACATGACTTTGATGTGTGGCATGGGTCTGAATGTGGTATCTGTTCCTTTACACAAGTTTGTACTTGACTGTGGCTTTGTTCAGGATGAAGTGTGTATGGGTGTCCAACCTGCACTGCCTATCGAAAGGGTACACTTCCTTTTGGGTAATTGTTTGGCAGCCTAACGGCCGATTCACACACAAACCTGTGCGTGAGCGGCTTCCATAGTTCTACAGCAAAATGTGAAAAAGTAATTTTATGGTTTCTAGATTGGGAAACGAAAATAGCTATTCTTACTTATTGGATATTGGATTGTATATCCTATATTTATTAGAAAATGGTATAAAATGCTGTAAAATGACAGCTGACCACTTCACCCCCTGTCCTCCTATTTCTCCCTCCTCCCCCACCTCAGCCCCATCCTCCACTTCTCCCTCCCTTGACTGTGCACTATGGTTGAGTATGCACCGAGTGGGGTCACTGTTCTCTCCCTCCGCTACATATGGTGTCAGAAGAGGGATGGCTACCATGAGGCCATCGGATGTGTACCCAATGTGTGGTCCGTATGAGGGACCATCAGGATAGGTTGACCCTGGTGTTAGGGACCCCTGAGATGGGTGAAGCACTAGAGTGTGGGGTACCCTGGGATGGGAGTAGTATGGCTGGTGGATGCGTGAGGGACATGCGCTTCCCAAAGGGGAAGGCAGTGTGACGGGCTACCATAGTCCCTCATGGGGGAAGAAGCAGGGTCACACAGTGTGGAAGTCAATGAGATGCTAAGCTAGAAGTTACACAGAGCACCAATTACAAGGACCTTGACACATTATTGAGGGCAATGCCTTAAGGTAGTAATGATGTTCAGATGGTCCAATGTGAATTCTGAACTTGACACCCCTCCAAATGCGATACTGAGGACAATTTAGTTGATGCTTGTTAGCTTCATTGGCTTGTTAAATAGCCAACCTCATTCATCACCACAGTAAATGTAGCTAACTTTAGCTTGCTAAACAGAGCTAATCAGACTTGTGATAGAAAGTTGCTTCAGTTATGACAGTTAGGAGACAGCTCATGACATTTCTGTCAGTGTCACTGCAATAAACAAACCATGGAAAGTTTTTTTTAGTCTAAACCCAAGCAGGCAAACAGGTCATGATTAGACAAAATACCTAATATGAACTTTGTTCAATTTTACAAAGCGATCTATTATTGTTAAGCACCTTTTTCTACCTTGTCCATTCACTATAATGTTAATTTGGCCTCTGTTTTCCCCCACGCTGACTCCACCCTCGCATTTTGGGGGCGTTAACCGTACTTGCCGTCTGTATCTATCACTACGGTTGAGTATGCACTCTGACTGACATACCAACAAGCTTGGCTCCTTGATGTTGCGGTCAAGTTGCACATTTAGTTCTCCGGAGACCCGGATTCGAGACCATGTGCGGTTTCGTAAAAGGTTATATCATTTCAGAGAAAAATCTTACATTATTGGCAAGTTATTACATTATTGGCTTTATTACATTTAAAACTGAAAATTATTACGTTATTGGCAGTTGTTACATTATTGGTCATTATTACATTATCGGCCTTTACAGGCCCCCTGATTGATACCCAGAATGTCAGTGTTTCATTTTGTTAGAACACAGAACAAATACTCATTCTTACAAAGTGCTGTCAGAGGTTTACGGTAAGATTGCTTGCAAAGGCCACATTTCGCAAAGTGAGCTGTTGGTGAGGAAATGGGCTCCACTTGGAAGGAATGTTGTAGGGAATCCAGTTTTTCTGATTGTGTTACCGGGTAAGTTTCGTCATCACATGAGCCACTAGGACATCTTGGCATCAGAAAGACCTATGAACGCATTCTCAGGTATTTCTTCTGGCCAAAGTTGAAGTGGGATGTTTCTCAGTTTCTCCTGTTTGCATGCATGATGCTAACTCACAGAATTTTCCTGATGTATTTATAGCTTGTGCAGTTACCCGTGCTATATGTCTTGCACAGGCTGAGTCAAAGCCAGAGCAGGACTGTGTTAGTGAGCAGGCATGGACTAACCATAGGGCTTAGCGGGCAATGCCCGGTGGGCCGACGCTGAAAATGGTCATATCTTTTGCCTTTTTGCTATAGACTGACAATAGACCGTCATCCGCATACAAGCTTCCGTAGCTGTAATACAGTACGTAATTTGTGTTGCGTTGCGCTTAATTTCTCTCGAAGGCTCGAGGGCTTTAAGGCTTCATTTAATCTAAGCATGTTGAAGTTTTACTCAAAGCAGCTAAGATCTGAAAATCTGCTAACAATTGCTAAGAAAGGTTTCACAATTCATGTATTTTCTCCTTTTTTCATTTTCTCATGGCCATGGTGATTGTCCTGTCATGGTGATGGTGGTGTTTTTTGATAGCCTCCTATTGCATCAGTTCACAGAATTGGTGGTCCATACTGCAGATTTAAGAAAAATAGAAGATAGAGAATTTAGGGAAGATGAGAATTGAGTGAAACTATATGGCATGGCAAAGCCAACATAATTCAGATATGGACACTTTCTATGAACATATGAGCCCCTGACCTGCAAAGGGTATCACGCTGTCTCTGTATGCTGTGCATAATGCATAATGACTGACAATAGTTCAATGAATATGTAGCTAAAACTCAACAGGTCAGTTTGACTTTCTAATCACCTCGACACGCACAAGTTATCAGACTGGTGCCCTTCTTTAGTGTGAGCAGGATTAGGTGTGTTGCAGTGCTTAAGTTATTGTCTGTCAATAGTGAACACTTTGGAGTTCTACGTCCAGAAAGTCTATGTACCTGGTCAAGGATATAATCTTTGTAAAAAAAAACATGAATAAATGTATAGACATAAGATCCAAATGTGCTCACGTTTTCATTGGCATCAAGAGGGGACCAGTATTCTTTACCTCATACACACACTACACTAATATTCTACACTAGGATATTCTGATCTCATGAGGTTACAAATCTACTGGATTTCACATGTACATACAGTATGTTGAACTGCCTATGTTCTCAAATCACTGTATTGTCCACTGGCATGGGTTATAGAGTTGGAAAACGTCCATTTGAACCCATTGCATTTTAGCTAAGGTCAGTCTGTATGAAAAGTAAGGGATCAACGTCCGCCAAGCAGTGTCCCAATAGCAGTAAAATAATGGACGTCGCGAAGGCGAAGAACAGCCCGACTGCGCAGCCAACAATGCCTCAGGTGTCCTGTTATCAAGAATTAAAGGACACCCTGTCAGCCAATCATGAAAACAGTATTCCATTCCACCGGGTGGCTAAGACTGTTCAAAAGCAGGCTACCTCAATTGCCCTTCAGAAAGGTACTTTACAGTCTTAAGCACCTGTGAAGCTATATCATGTTTCTAGATGGCCATGTGTTGTCCCTGATCATAAGTTTACATTATCTGTACCCTGTGGTCCTCCAATATGACTTGTCTGTTCCATTTTTACTAAACAACAGATGTAGGTGCAAGATAAGTTAAAAAAAAAAAACAATCTTAGTTGACACTGCATGGTAATGGTGACTCTGTATGGTTACTCAATGCCTCTTCTCGAGTAAGAGTCATGAGAAAATAAAATACACAAACAACAAACAAACTCAACTGCATGTAGTAATACTATAGTATTTTTAAAAATTCTCAGGACCTGTATGAGAAAACCCTTCCCATCTCTTCTTCAAAATAAAATAGTCAAGGAGTCACCACCTTGGCAGGGGGAGTCTTCTGCATATCAAATGTCAATCCTTGACCTAGAGGCTATATATAGTCTGTTTATGCTGGGTCGAACACGTGAGTGTGTGTGTGTGTGTGTGTGTGTGTGTGTGTGTGTGTGTTTACTCTCTCACAGTACAAGGAGGGATTGGTATATTGGGTTGCAGTCGTCCATGTGGATCAGGAAGCAGCTGCACCAGTGGATGCAAAAAAGGTAAACATTTCATGCATCGATCCTGACCTATAGAGAAACTGTATGGAATTCACGCGCCGATACCTTCCCATGGAATGGGAGGAGCGCTGGAGAAGAGACAAAGAGAGGCGGAAGAGGGTGATCGAGGAGGGAGGAGAGAAGATTGAAGAGGAGAACAGGAGGCTGAAATGGATCAAGGCCTACAATGACAACAGGATGGGTGTGAAACACAGCGTTTGGCAAGAATGCACAGGCAAATACCGCATGCCAGATGATGCCAGTGCACCTGCAAGCAATGGGGACAGGACATGTAGTAGGGTAAGCAAACAGACATACCGCAGTGCCACCTACTCAAAACAAGTGTTTCAGACACTGGAGAACTTCAGGCACTCCTCCACGCTCATTGATCTGACTCTGAGCACTCAAGATGGGCAGAGCCTCCATGCTCACTCCCCTGTCATGGCTGCGGTGAGCTCTCTCATCAAGCAGAAGCTCCAGGAACTGCCTGGAGGCCCCAGGGAGGAGATCCAGGTCAACCTAGGCCCTGAGGTGACCCATCTGGGCCTTGCTGCAGTGCTGGAGTTTGCCTACACAGGGGCAATAACCTCTGGGGACGTGGGTCAAGTGCGGGCGGCAGCTCTTGCTCTAGGCGCACAGAGGGTTCTGGACATTTGCGAATGGGAGGATAGAGAAGGTAAAAGAGAAAAGAAGAAGGAAGAGGAGATGGATGTGAAGAGAGTTTCTGTTACTGAGCAGCTGGAAAGAAGCCTGGAGGCCATCAAACAGCTGTGGACAGAGAGGATGGGCTGTGATGTTGTGTTGCAAGCGGAGGAGAGAGAATTCAGTGGTAGGTCAACTCATGATTCCATTTTAATTATACAATTATACACAAAATTATTGAGATACAATAATACAGATGAAAGGAAAAAATGTAAAATGGCATTACCGTTAGCATCCAAATATCCCCTTGGAAAATGATCCAAAAATGAACCTCCAAGAAAGTGTTGAGACACAAACCTCATGTGGTATGAGAAAACCTCTTTACATAATAGCCATTTTTTCCTCATGTTGTATTTTCTATTCCTGCTTCTTTATCCCATAGCCCATCGTGCAATCCTGGCAGCCAGCAGTGACTACTTCCGTGGCATGTTCACCTGCGGAATGCTGGAGTCTCAGCAGCATTCCATCTTTGTGCCATGCCTTGGTGGCGAGGAGCTTGAGGCCTTCCTCCACTGTGCATACAGTGGGGCTCTGGACCTTACCTGGGACTGCGTCTTTGACCTGGTCTGCTCAGCCATCCAGTTCCAGATCCAACCAGCCCTTACCCTGTGCCTTGACTTCCTGGAACGGGACATCAATGCCGATTCTTGCCTGGACGTGGTGTCTTTTGCCGAAGCTTACGGCATGGGAAGCTTGCTTGATCTGGCCAACGACTACGTTCTCAGACACTTCTTGGAGGTGTCAATGACACCCAAGTTCCAGGATCTCTCTGCGGGGAAACTTCTAGAATACCTGTGCTGCGATGGCCTCTGTGCTCCGTCGGAGCTGACCGTGTTCCGGGCGGTGGTGGCCTGGTTGGAGGCTGATCTTGCTGAGAGGCTCCTTCAAGCCCCAAAACTGATGAAAGGCGTGCGCTTTCCTCTCATGACCTTTCGCGAGTTCTGTGAGGTGCGTGCCATCAACCTAAGCATGGAGTGCAGCGAAGAGGGGCAGGGTGAGGTCGAGCTGTACGGCACAGCCTTTAAGGACTTTGGTTTCGGGAACTCGACCTCGGAAGAGTGCTCCCGGGTGCGGCACCCAAAGGATGCGTTGGTGCTTGTCGGAGGGGACCAGCTCAATCCGGACATGGGCTCTCGGATTCCCAGCAGGCAGCTGTGGTTTGCCAATGCCTTGCGCAGTGGAATCGGCCTCGTGAAGACTATCGAGTGGACGTTGTTGGGAGAAATGCCTGAGCAGGCCCGCTTTCGACATGGAGCTGCTGTGTTGGAGGGAAAACTCTATATTATTGGTGGGTGTCATTTTTATGCAAAGAATGACACTATGAAATCAGGATTCTGGTGAGCATTATATCTGATTGTCTTTATGTTATCACGGGTACATCACAGTGGAACTATTATGCTGCTGCATTTCATAATACTTAATACTCCTTTGCAGCTATGACCCATTGCAGAATACATGGAAAAAGATAGCCGACATGCATGAGCCTAGAAGCAATTTCACAGCAGTGGTTCGAGACCACTGCCTCTATGCCATCGGAGGAGATAAAAACATCAACACCAATCTGGACAGTGTGGAGGTCTACTGCCCAGAAAGCAACACCTGGAGGTACAGTACATGTTTGCTATTGCCAAATAGAGTAACTGCCAAATTCCAGTTACTAAAAATATTAAAATGTGTAAGTGTAGGTTAACCTTTTACTGTTTTTTAAATCAATAATAATCAATAGTTGTCAAGTATTAACTTAAACGACAATTCAGAGTATTTCCAACCATTCCAAACTTGCAAAATGTTGCTAGTAGGAAAAAAGAATGAGGTAGTTTTACAACAGACTGAATAGCCAAAATGCAATTTAGGATTACTCAATAGCATTATTAGCGTTCTTTGAGTCTTCTTACTTATGGCACCATTTAGTTAGCAAAGCATAATTTTTGCATAATATGTTTTTTGTTACCCTTCCAACAGCATTCAGCAAGTTAGAACGCCAGGGCTGTGTAACTACGCTTTATTACTATAACTATCTTTTTAATTTTGACAAATATTTTGACAGTCAACAAATATTCTAGCTAAGAGGTTTATAGTATTGTTGATCCAAAATGCGTGAAAATTCTGCACCTTGCACCTTGATCCGATCAGACAACTAATTGACAAAAACAATAACTGGTGTAATTTAGTGCTTAGTGCTATTTTGAGACGATCATTTTTTGTACAATTTTTTTCACATCCATCATGAAAAATATGTGATAGGCTACAATGAAAATCTGCCTTTAAGGTTAAAGTATAAGTCCGGAGCTAGTTTAAGCATAGCCCTGTTGCACGAGCCTTCTAACAGCAATATATTTCGCATGAAATTAAAGAATTTCAAACAGCATAGACCTAACACAAACGCGAAACACTTTACATTGAGTCAACGGCACCTCAGATATTACTTTCGGTTTCGAATAGTCAGGTCCCATTCATTCAGTGTAATGTGCTTGTTTGCTTCTGCGTTCTCGATCGGTCTATGCTAGTTCAAATTATTTTGTTCCACTCGCTAACTAGTGCATTTACCAAGCTCTTTCAACAGAGCTATGCTTAAATTCACTCCGGTGCTTTCCTTTAAGTGGCTGGACATAATTAGTAAGTATTTTGTGGTGTGTTTCCTATAGCTTTGCCCGACCTTTGGATCAGTCTCTCAGTGGACATGCAGCCATCTTGTGGAAGGGTGAGATCTTCATCTCTGGAGGCCTGAACTGCGACTACAAGTGCTTAGTGTCTATGTGCCTCTACCACCCCAAGAAGGGGACCCTCTACCTGGCCGACATGCCCCACGACCGGGCACTGCACTGCATGGAGAGCCTTAATGGTCGTTTTTACGTGGCTGGAGGTGTGTCCAACTTCCGTAAGTTCTACGCCAACCAACTGTCGTGTGAGGTCTACGACCCTGCTGGAGACTCGTGGTGTAGCATCACACCTCTCACTGTGCCTCACGTTGGTGCAGCATCAGCCATCTTGGAAGAGAAGCTGTATATCCTGGGCGGGTACTGCCAGGAGGACTATAGTGAGTCCAGACTGGTTCACCGGTTTGACACAATTACAGAACGCTGGCTGAATGTGGGCATAATGCCTGGCCCCACCACTGACATACGAGCCTGTGTGTTTCGCCTACCTGACTGTCTACGTAAATGACAGAGGGGTGTGTGAGAAACTGTTTTTCATTTTTCAGGCACTTTATACAGTAACCTAATGTCAGAATTCCTTTTTTTCTTTCCTTAAATTACATAAATTAAATTTAGCACTTCTAAACTCTTGCACTTGCTCTCCTATTAGCAAATGACACTCCCAGTAGGCACTTACTAGTATTGTGTTGCAGCTTGATTGTTATCCCTCTTTTTGTAAGTTGCTTTGGATAAAAGCGTCGAGGCAATATAATTGATGAAGAAGGTAGTTGTGACATGAGTCTTGGTCTTATTGTTGTTGTTTTATATTAAGAAATTGTGGATGGAATATGTGGATATAAAATGTAATGAAATTAGCAGAATATGTTTTCATGCTGGCTCTAATTTGTCAGAATGTTTTTTTCCCTATATTTGCCTCTTGCTATGTGAGATCATGTTCTTTTCACAATGTTATTTTTTAAGTGAGTGAGTATACAAGTGTGACTTGTTTAATGCCACTAAGATGGCACATTCTATTAATTCCAATGATAAATGAACTAGCCAACTTTTTATGTTTAGTTTTAAGTATGACATGCTTGCTAGAAAGTAATAATAATGCTTGTTCATTTACATTTTCCTAAAACTCAGTTGAACATTGACCTTTGCTACTAGGAAGGCTAGTTACTTAGTAACTAATATTGGAATTTCCAAAATTGCGGCATTTTGAAATCTTTTGGGGTCAATATTGGTTTCTTTGTTAAGTGGACTCTAGCTACTGATTGACTAAGCTACACCCAGCTATATAAGTTGCACTTTTAGAACCACAAGAGAGATACAGCATGATGGAGAAGGCAGTTGTGAAGTTAGTTGTTATCATAGCACTGATGTGCGTGCACAGTGGCCAGTGCTCTGATTTCTACACTGTTAACATCTACACTGAGCTGCAGGAGCTGAGGTCACTGGTGGAGCAGCTCACAGGACGGCTTAATGCCACTCAGAGAGAACTGGAAGAGGAACGAGCAGGTATACTAGCATTTCAAAACAGAGTTGTTTGTATCGCAGATGCACATGTGTGTGTGAGAAAGAGAGAAGGGAGGAGGGGTGTGTGTGTGTGTGTGTGTGTGTGTGTGTGTGTGTGTGTTTATGAGTGCCTAGAAAAGAGTGCAAATTGCAAATGACTACTTTTACTAAATATTTTATAACTTTTATATCGTCTCTGTCACAAAGGAAAAAAAAATAAATTGTTGTGTTGAGTGAACAATGCTTCTGGTGTTTCATTTGGCAGCCAAAAGGGTAGCTTTCACTGCATCAATGTCAAGTTCTACTAGCAGAAATCACGGTCCTTTTAGCAGTGAGACAAATCTCATCTTCGACAAAGTCATCACAAATGTTGGCAATGCTTACAATCCAAATACAGGTAATATTTTCTTTCTTTTTTCGTCATATATTCAGAGAGAAAGACCACCATTCATTTTTTTGTACAGGTTTCAAAGTGCTAAAATAAAGGACAATTAAGCAAAAATTTAGGCCTACATTCACATTTGGTGCAGTCATTGACTGCATACAAAGAGTTATTTTCCAAAGCACTGTAAAAGCCCTTTAAATGCAACTCTTTTTTTTTTTTTTTTAATTGACATTCAGGTAATATCAGGCCCATTTGAAGTGTGTTAACGATATCTGATTGTCCGTACCCAGTTATAATAATGAAACTGTAATAGTCATGATATGAACTGAGAGGCACAATAAAACCAATTTATTTTATAATGTTTTTGAATGTTTTTTCAATATATAAAAGCATTTAATATTTCCATAGGAACCTTCACTGCACCAATGAAAGGGTTATACTTCTTCCGATACTCTGGACGTGCCTCTTCCAGTAAAGACATGGGACTGAGTATCTTTAAGGGAAGCTCACGAATTGTGTCTTCATACGACCACCACTCTGGAGATACAAATGACAGCATATCCAATGGCGTTATGCTTGAGTTGGATGTTGGTGATGTAGTCTACATGCGTCTCTGGATAAACTCGTGGATCTTCATCGACAGTCGCTATAACTACTGCACGTTCAGTGGGGTTTTACTCCATCCTATGTGATCATACTGTATTTTTTTTCTTAAGATATTTGGTAACACTTTGCGGTAAGGGTACATGAATTATCATGAATTCATGCATGAAATCATTCATGATTCATGCATTACTTCATCTCTGAAAGTCTAATGAGTTATCAGGAATTAACATGAATTCATTGTTTGTCATTAATGACCTCCTGCTGAAATAGCACATGATCTTAAGTATTAGTTACACTGGGTACATCATCATGAGTCATGATTAATTAGCATGAGTCATGATTATTAGCATGATCATGATGAATTCATCATGTTTGTGCCCCCTCAACTAAAGTGTTGACATGGTTAAATTGGTAAAAATTAGTTGACGTAAGGGATAGATATGAGGAACTAGGCCAAAGTAGGCTAAATAAGTACTTTTATTATATCAAATTACATCAAATTCTTTTGAACAAAAACATCATGATCATGGGTAATTATTCATGACTCATGATGATGTACCCAGAGTAATTAATGCTTAAGATCATCTGCTATTTCAGCAGGAGGTCATTCATGATAAACAATGAATTCATGCTAATACCTGATGAGTCATTAGATATTCAGAGATGAAGTAATGCATGAATCATGAATGAAATCATGCATGAATTCATGATAATTCATGTACCCTTACCGCAAAGTGTTACCAGATATTTTTGGGGTTTTTTTGGCTGGCCATTGGACATGGCACCCTAGCCAACTTCCTTAATTCACAGTTTTGTAACTTCATGCAAGGACACCTCAGGAATAAACGATCAAGGACATCTTGTGACAAAATAGGACTTAAAGAAGATGAGGATTGCTATTGGTTTTTCAGTATAATAATTCTGTAATTCTGCTCCATTCTAGATGGCTTGTCTGAGGTGATAGCACTGTGTTTGAGTGTCTCACTCACTGACAGCTTGAGTGTATAATTGCTTGTAACTTTTGAACAAGATTAAACCTGTTTAAGAAAGCAGGTTATTGGTTCTTATGCAACACAGACCTTTAAAACACAAGAAATGTTTTACTCATTTGTGCAAGAAATATAACATTGCATTTCAGCTTATTTTCGTTAAGAAACATAATTTATTAAAAGTCACATTTTGCATTGCCTAGCTTGTTTGAATGGCAACCATTTCATTTAAATTTCCATGGTCAAGCTTTAGACAGAACAGAAAGTCATTGTCCATTTTGACCTTTTTTTATCATTCAAACTTTATTTAACAGCTAAAGTGAGTCCAAATCCCACACGAATCTGCAACAGACAGTATGATAGTTTACTGGCAAAGCCTGAGGTGTTTATGAGCAATGACAAACATCTGTTGAGCAATAACGATTTAATGACATTGACATTTCGTCCTTGTTTATCTTGACTGGGGGCTATATATCTGACTCATTTGAGCTGGAAAAGCCAAACTGTTTGACAGGAGTAAGAGGCCTTTACTGAACTCTGCATATGACAGACAGTTCTCTCTGAAACGATGTGTATTGGTGTTGAGGAAGCTAAAACTTTAGATGGACATAGACTTAAGAGGGTTAAAAACAAATAAACAACACATTTTATGTTTGTGAGTTTTAGATAGGGAAATTTCACTGCATGGTGGATCGTCTAGGCTACCTGTCCACAAGTGTCTGTGTTACATAATCTTGACATTTAAGCAATGGCCAAAAACAATTATATCGCTAACTCAGTACATTCTTTCCACCATTTATATGCATTTCATGCTTAAACCTGCCCTTTTAGACCAGCTTAAAGGTTGCCTCTTAATATCAGCACCTCAAGGGATATTTAGGGATATATTCCATCAACCTCTGTAGGCAACAACTAATTCAACACAAGATTTTGTTACAAAACCTTCACACAGTATAGTGGTTGACTAATAATGTGAAAACAGTGACAGTACACAGTGCAAAACTTTATAATGAAGATATAACACCTCGTGTATGTCATGACGGGGAATTTTAATAATTCTTCTATATGCTTAATTGCTTATAATAATGCTAATAATGCCTATTCCCTCTTAATAGCGTGGTTACTAGTAGAGTCGATTCAAGAGTGTTTTCCCAAACATTCCAAACCAAAATATCTGTTTGTTGTACTAAAGAATGTTTGTGTTTTTAAATCCTAAGTTTCATACTTTCTCTTCTGCTATTCAAGTTTCCAAAAATAAAGAATTTCTCAGTCAAAGCATCTTCAGTCTTTGTGACAAATCCATTCTTCCCGGATTCTACCAACATACACCTGTCTCGACATGCTGATTGCCCCAAACCACCCACCCTCTACCATGCACTTCACAACTTTACAAGCCCTCCTGCTGTACTCCTTGCCCCCTTTCACTCCCCCCACCCCCACCCCCTCCTTCTCCAAAGGTAGCTCCAGGTTCTCTAGCTGTCCTTTATAAAGCTCCCTGCCCAGGCTCCTTCCCCATACCAAGCCAGAGGAACACAATGGCCCACACCACCCTCTTCCTCGTGACCCTGCTGGGATGCCTGAGCATGGGGCTGGGGGGCAAGCGCAGAGGGGACAACACCATGACTGATGACCTGAATGATCTGAAGGCTCTGGTCAAGGAGATGGAGACCAGGATGAATGAGAACGGCACAAAGGACGGGGACCTGAAAGCCCTGGAGGCGCGGCTGAACGCCACAGAGAAGGAGCTGGAGAAGGTGAAATCGGAGGTACAGCTCCTGGGGAAGGAGAACCAAGGTGATATCTGATCTCTTTTATAGTACATGACGCAAGATCTGATATCACCAAGTAATTAAGATGCCAGGATCAATGTTAAACTTGCTTGTCCTGGATCAGTGTACTCTAAGCCTAACCCTAACCCTAACCTTAACCCTAACTCTAAACCTAACCCATTGATCCAGGGCAACAAGTTTGACATTGGTCCTGGACTCTTAATTACTTGGTGATATCAGATCTTCCAGTACAGGACTCTGAAAGTACAAATAGACAGAACTTCATCCCCAGCAAAGACACAGGTTACGAGCTTCATGGTGAATGATTGAAAGAATGGTGGATAAATGAATGGATGGATGGTTAGATAGAAAAAAGATAGAGATATATGTTTTATATTGTATAACTCTTTCTTGATTTTTGAAGTCAAAACTTGCATTTATTATTACCTCCGCCAAGGACGTTATGTTTTCGCCACGAGTGTGTCCGTGTGTGTGTGTGTGTGTGTGTGTGTGTGTGTGTGTGTGTGTGTGTCTGTCTGTGTACAAGATAACTCGAAAACTTGCAGGACTAGCCAGCTACTTGAATAGTGGTGGGGACAAATGTGTAAAATTATCTTGCCTCACAGGTTTGATTTTAGGTATTGTCCTAGCAGTATTTTCAAAGATAACATAATTTCATTGGAAGGTAGAATAATTTCTGTATTTATTTCACAGATATCTGGGCAAAACTGAATGCCACAATGGAAGAGCTTGAGAAAGTAAAGAAACAAAATGGATCAACTCCAGGTAACACTTAAAATAGCATAATTATGCCCTGACTACTCCTATGTAAAATGCATGTTTAATTTACACATATTCAAATATATTTGTAATAAAATGTTTACATTTGAATGACAGATGGACCAAAAGTGGCTTTCTCTGCATCCCTCGCTGCCTCTGGAGAGATTTATCGGGATTACAGTGACGCTTCCCCAAATTTGGCTTACAAGCGGATATTCACTAACAATGGAAATGCTTATGACTCAAAGAAAGGTAGCCTATACTGTATCCCCCCCCCCACACACACACACATGACACAATGTGACCTTTCTTTAAACTACTATAGAATGAACCATGAATCATTTTAAACTCAAATTCAAATTAATATTAATGCAATACACTAGAAGTAGAATTAAGAATATAGGACCCCTTTTCATCACTGTTTGATGGACTTGATGCATTTTAAGCATGTGGTCAGTGTGCTAGACAGACTTGTTATGGACACTGAAAATGTCTGGTCAAGAGTGTAAGAGTTTTTACATTGAAATTTTACTCTGTGTAAGCCTAGAGGTTCACTTACGTCCACCTAAGGGTAATGGTTCTCTTTACTCCTTATGGTTTCTTGGTGTATTTAGGATTATGAACACAGACTCCAGTTTTACCTTGCTAAAGGGTGATACGAAAGTAACTGTCTCAGTCAACATAAAATGATAATTGCTGGTTCCTATGCTTAGATTTGGTCGTCTTGGCAAAATTAGGATTTACCAGGGAGAGCTCTGAGCTTTAAAAAATTACAAACTTGAATACAATACCTTTAAAATGAGTATTTTGCGCTGAATCTTCTATCACAGGTACCTTCACTGCTCCTGTGAAAGGAGTCTACTTCTTTAGCTTCAGCACATATGGCTACAACAACCAACTGAGCGGTGCCATTCTCACCAAGAACGGTCAGTACATGGTGTGCTCCTATGATGCGGCCTCCAGCGGTGACACAGGCGACACCGGTGGCAACTCGGTTGTTCTGCAGCTGGAGGAAGGAGAGCAAGTCACCATGAGACTCTGGGAGAGTTCCCAGGTGTTTGACAACCTCAACGGCCACACCACTTTCAGTGGCTTCTTGCTATTCCCATTGTAAATGGACTCAATACATAGTCAGATATTAATTCTTTATTCCCTCTTAGTTAGTCTGGTTAATCTAGAAGAGTGCATTCAAGAATATTTTTCTTTGCCATTCCAAACCAAAAGACCTGTTTGTTGTTCTGAAGAATGTTTGTGTTTATGTTTAAATCCAAAGTATCATACTTTCTCTTCAGGCATGTTTCCAAAAATAAAGAATGTTTGATTTTGTGGCGTAATGCCAAAAACACATTGCCTAGACCTTTTCCATTCATGATTAATTTCTGGCTGCTGTACAACACCATCTCATTCACCTGTCAATGCCAGGGGACCATGGCAGCTAGGAAACACACAAGGTGTCCAATTATAGGCTATGCAAATGCTGAACAAAGACCCAACGAAAGTGAAACTATTGAAGAAGTTTTGTACTTCTAAAGTTACAACATAGTGTGTGTGATTTCTGACATATAGTTTGCATTCCATTTTTGTTCTTTTACAACATTTTACATCGTAGGGTATTTTGTTATACAAGAAGATCTTCCCTAATGTTGGAAATGCATATGATTTCAGAGATGTCAGGGGAAAAAAAATCAATTTTGCTCCTAGGGGACCCAGACTGCTGCCAAGTCTTACCAAGAATGGTCTTCATATTGTTTCATCCTATTGCGATCCTCACCTGGTGACACTAGAGGGCGCTCTGTCATTCTAAGCTTGAGGGAGGAGATCAATCCTCCCATAATCCTCTGGGAGGATGTAGCGTCTGCAGCAGTCTGTGATCCTCATGCTTTAGCCTACTTCTTTTGGTGTGGTAATTTGATTGCCCGTTGAAATCAAATATCAACCAGCTTTTGCCAGACTCTGAATGCTATTTGCATTGCATGCTAATGCATCTCACACATGGAGAGTAGCTATTTGGCATTTTGATAATTGGGAAATAGTATGATAATACCCCCATGTCTTTTTTCCTTGCTCATGTCTCGGTAAATGCGCTGTTGTTAAAAAAAAACTCTCTGGTTGTAGTTAGTCTGAATATAGGTTGCTTTCTTTTTAAACATTTCTTGTTTGTTTTTGTTTTGTTTGTCATTTGAAACAGCAGGGGAAAAAACACAAAATTTCATCATTATAGGTGACATGGAGATAGTATTTTTTTGATTATAGGATATATGTAGCCATTAACACAGGGTAAGGAAAAACAGATTTTCACAGGTGACCATGTGGTAAAATATGTCTCTAATTTGTGGAATTGGAGTAAAAGTAACTTTAGTACAGTGATGACTGACGAAGACAGAAATGTCAAAACGTTAGTCAATTTTGCACAAATAAAAGACTTCAAGTTCTGTCGTGCTCCTGTCCTCTCCTTCAATAAGAACTTTAGTCCAGATGAGATGCACCTGATACCGCCGAACTAAGATTGATGCATGGACTGTCCTATTTTTATAACTTTATTACAGTATCTATCAATCCATTTTGAACTCAGAACTCAATGAACTCAATCCACTTGTTCAGAGTGGTAGAGTATTTCTTGAGTTGCAAAAAAGGTAATATTTATGAGGGTAACTGTTTACAGTTAACAGAGGCAAAAACCATCCATTTCTTTTCCGTCCCTCTAAATTTTGCATTCTAGGTGTGGTCAGAACAGCGGTCACTTTTCTAAAGCCTGTGTTATTCTGTGGGCAGTTAGCTTTCATCTTCCTTTAGGGCCAGTGTGGGGAAAATAAATCTGATAGTTATTTTATCTTTTTATGAAGTAGCATACACATTCATTTTCAAACAATTATACTAGGTCTACATTGAAGTATACTTGTAGCTACAAGCCTTGGGAAAAATAATGTATTAATGTTAGGTGCAGCCCAAAGCAGCTTGACCTATAATAATTATATAATTGGATTAAGGCGCATAAACAAAACCTTATGACAGCATTTAAAGATGGCATCCGAGAACAAGATCGTTCAGATGATACAGTTAAGGCAGCCAAGCCACCAGATGACTAACTCTACAAGCGCCAACAAGTGAATTTCTCCTCCAATTATACCCTTGTACTGCAATTAATTACCCAAGCTGCCATCTACACGAGTCATCTGCCAAAAGGGCGAAAGAAGTCTGCCAGAGTTGCCATTCACACCCCAGGAGACAAGCATCATCTGGAATATTACTTAAAGGTGGCCTTCAGTTTAGGTTATTGATATTTGAGCTTACCTGGTAATGAAATTAATACACCCCTCCCTACCATGCACTCATGTGCCCACAGCCTAGCCTGTGTGGCCTAATATAGATCTATGTATGGGGTGGGGAGTGTTTACAACCTAAACGGGATCATGGTACTCACGTGCACTCCTTCTGTGATCCTTCTGGCTTCAGTCCAGCGTGTCGCTGTGCATACCCAGATGAATATCCGGTGTCCATACCCCCCCCCTACATATTGACATACTGTATGTTCGCATGTGAGCTCCGTGCAGGCCAAGCATGTGCTGAACTCGATCCTGAGTCAGTCATGACCCAATACCTTTTACAGTTAGTTTTTACACTGTCTAAGACATTAAGACTATTTATAAATAGAATTTACAACATATCTTGCACGTGTCAGCTACGTATTTTAATGAGACCATTATTGCGACAATGTCTGTTTTGAAACAGAGATTAGCACACGGTCAAAACAGAAACTTTTAACTGACACCTAGCATAAATAATCCAAAAATAATAAAAACTGATTTAAAACATCAGTGTGCACAGTGATAATGTTTGCCATACAATAAGAACAAGATCCTGAACTCATGCATGCAACTAAATCTCATTTTGCAAGTATAACCCAAGGAACAATCAACCAAGCATACAGTACATCATTGTAGAAATGCTAATAAATATGCAATGTCAAAACAAAGCTATCAGATTATCAATCAGTCTAATGACTGAGTGAGTGATATGTTCATTGATCATTAAGTAGTTAGTTTATATCAATTTGTCCAGAAACTAATTGAATAGCCATACTGACAAACAAACATATTTTGATGCGAAATTAATCTCATCATTTCATTTCACAGTTTCAAGATTTGGAAAAATACAGTATATTTCAAACAGGTCTAAAACAAGTACATTCTGTTTTGTCTAGAAAAAAAAAATAGACTGTAAACACTTCTGGCGAAGTTGCACTAGAGACTGTTGGTATGAGGCATGGGGAACTTCGGAAGAATTTTGACCCCTCTGCTTTGCTTGCAGTTACCACACCCAAACACACACACACCCAAACACACACACAGACACACACACACACACACACACACACGCACGCAAGCACACACACACACACACACACACACACACACACACACACACACGCACACACACGCGCACGCACGCACACACACACACACACACACACACACACACACACACACACACACACACTCTCTCTCATGCCCTGAAATTTTCAGGGAGGTGAAGTAGGCAGCCACGGATTTCTGTTTTAGGTCCTGGCACCTCGCCCATATTTTCCCATCTCTCTATAGCTGGGTCATACCTGTGAATCAGGTCACAATCACCATAGTCCATCTGGCTATACCCACCCAGGATGTACAGTTTCTCCTCCATTATAGCCGAGGCAGCACCCACATGTGGTACGGGCAAGGGTGCAATATCGTACCAACAGTCCCAGTCAGGACTGTATCTTTCACATGCCAGCTGGTCGACACATTCATTGTCGGCATCAGAAGACAGTCCGCCAAAGACATACAAGAAATCGCCCAAACACTCCATGCGATGTTGCGCCCGACTGTGGGGCATGTCTGCCAGGTAGGTGGTTCCTCTCTCAGGATGGTAGAGGAACATGGAGACTAAGCATTGATACTCACAGTTCAAGCCTCCAGAGATGTAGATGTTTCCACCCCACACTGTTGCAGCATGGCTGCTCATTGGCTGATCCAAGGGGCAGACAAAACTACAACAGCGAAACAGACAGAGAAGAACAAAAGAAAAGTTTTTTTTGTTTGTTTTTCTGGCATTTAAGACATTTTCAAAACTTTGATTGGATATCATACAAACTGTCAGAGCAAAGGCACATTTGTCCTGTTTTATTTTAATTTTTTAAATGTAATCAACAACAAAAAAGACATGCCTGTATACAAACGTGCAAACAAATTTGAAGATGTTATGCTCGTTAGGCTACTGTGGAGCCATGAAGGATGTTTTTAATGCACTTATATTTCCATGGTGATTGCAGCCCTGGAAATGGGAAGTGAAATGCTTGACTCCAGATCTACACTAAATTGTGATTACCCAGACTGGCTCAGAGCACTTTTCCAGTACACAATGAGAGTAGTGGACCATCTAAATAAGCATGTACAGTAGGCGGGGAAATATACCTAGACTTTGATCTCATGGCAATACTATTAAATTAATTTGACTGTCCTGTTTTCTTTACTTCATTGAGATCTTTTACATATATTTGTTACATAGAAATCTAGATGTACTCTAGTGGTACATAGAAATTGTTTTGCTCAGCGAGTACTGTACAGTACGTCTGGCCATCAGCCATAGGGAGCTGTGATATTCAACCCTTGTTGGGGGTTGACGGGGAACCAATCCCTACGCTCTATATGGGCAGGGAATCGTGGGGTGGGCTCAGCGTTGTTTTAATTGGCTTGTTCATTGCTCTGATTGGTCGCTGACAAAATCATAGAAAGGCCTCTCTATGGCTCTTGAAGCAGTATCCTGTGGTGTGCAGAGACAGTTTGAAAGATTCGGCATTTAGGACCTATCCATCATGGCCAGACTATACTTGATATTATAGTCTGGTTTGGCAGGCTACAATATTTGTCCAATCTCAGAAGATTGGCTGATAAGTTTTTGAGTTCATTGGTGTTCATACATCAACAAGATTCATAGTTACGTACATGCCCCTCTCCATTGCACAATGAAAAGTTACCTCCAGGTGTTGGTGTTGGGACAGTACTGTTCCACACTGTCTATGCAGACTCTAGATTTCCTCTCACCGCCCATGACATAAATCTTTCTGTCCAGCACTACCATAGAAAACAGACATCTTGCGTTCTGCATATCGGCGAGTCTTTTCCACCTGTTAGCAGCAGGGTCATACCTGAACAGAGATCAAAGAGTCAATCAAATGTTTGTTTTAAACAGGATCATATATGCAGCTTTTCTACAATCTCAGAACTATAGGTGTATACTGAACTATACATGTGTGTGTTTTTTTTACTGTGTTGATCTTAGTACAGACTCATAGTACAGACTAGCAACTCATAGACTCATAGTAGCAACTGTTATCAGGAGTGAAGGATACCTGATATACTTACCTAAACATGGATTGCATAGTGTCCATTTCACCATAGTAATGGCGTCCACCACATACGTAGAGCTTGTTGTCCAGCACAGCAACTTCGTGACAGTACCTAGGTATCTCAGGCAACCACGACAGCCGCTTCCACTCTACCTCTTTGACAATGCCTGTGTGGTTACGGAGGGTGTTGCTGAACCACAGCTCCTTACTGACTCTGCGGTTGCCAAGGTCGGGTGTGATGCCATCCCCTCCCACCAGTACCAAATTGCCCTTAGGCAAGTACTCCCGAAATTCATCTTGTTGGCCGCCTTCCTGTGTACAGAATTCGTCCACCATGAGCTCGTACAGCTTTTGCATTTTTCTAAGGGGCCACTTGCCAATTGCTTGGGCTTCGTTGAATTCCTTGAAGGTCAAAAGAGGAAACTTGATGGCATTGATCAGGTCCCTGGACATTCTCAACCTCCCCTGGGGACAGGCACTAATCCAGATCATAACTGCTCTTAAGACCACAATCTCTGAGGGTACACACAGGGCATTACTCTTCAAGAACCTCAGCAGCTTAAGTCTGGAGAGGTAAGGAAATTTGGGGGTTACTGACACGTCTTCAAAGTGCCTGAGAACAAAGTCATCAGCGAGTTTTAATAAATCTCCAAGGCCATAAGCTTCAGCAAAGGAAGCAACATCTAGACATGAGTTTGCGTCCATCTCCTTGTGCAGGAAGTCAAGGCAAAGAGAAAGGGCTGGTTCCAGTTGGAACTGATAAGCAGCGCAAAGGAGATCGAACACCCAGCTCCAGCTGATGACCAGGGAACCACTATAGGCACAATAGAGAAATACCTCCAGCTCTTCTTCGCCTATTGACTTCAGGGTCACAACCCATTGGCGTGTCTCCTTCATGCCACTTCTGAACATGCCCCTGAAGTAGTCACTGCTAGCAGCCAGGACAACACGGTGGGCTAGAAGAAGACAGTATACTAATTAGACAGTCCACAGAAGGATACAAAAAGACAAGTCAAAGGAGCAGTTCAGATGAACCAAAAATTTTGAAATTTTTGAAACTGTTAAAATCCTATAATTTTAATATATCAGTAACTGGCCTTATACGATATAGTGTAGCTCAGCCCATTGCAATTGAATTTTAACCTTTTCACTGCAGATATATTAATAAATAATTACATTATACAATGCACTGATATAATTCTTAGTGCTTGGTGCTGTTGAGGTACATGATGTTCCCACATTCTGGGAAACCACTCTCCTGAAACTAACACACACACATGCACACACGTGCACAAAAACAACTTTATCAGCATAAACTGCTGAGGTGCATAGAGGTGGGATGCTATGGTCCCAGTAGCTATATCACATTACAGTAGAATCACATCAATGTTAAATGGCCAGTGGAGACCTGAGTATAAGGCTTATCTATTACCACCCCATGTCTCTCCTTCATTCACCCCCTGACCTTATTGATAAATGGCATAAACACCCATAAACATCCCATAGAAATCATCCGCTCTGCTGAGATTAGTATTTGATTTTATTCTATTTACTTACCAGGAAATATCCTGCAGTCTGCTTGCAACATAATATCACAGCCAGATTTTTCCTTCCACATATCCTTCATGGCATCCAAAGTTATCTTCAGCTCCTCTGCTGGCGATAGTCTACTTTCTTCCTCATCCTCCTCCTCCTCTTCCTCTTCCTCCTCAATCTCTTCTCTCCTCCTCCTCATTCATTTCCTCCTCGGTCAGCTCTTTCTCTTTCTCTTGTTTTTCTTTCTCTTCTTTCTCTTTGCTCTTCTTCTCTTCCTCCTGTTCTAGCCTGCACAGTTCCACAACCCTGGGCACTCCCAGCACATGAGCTGCCGCCTGTATGTCGTCAATAGTGTCTTTGCAAAGAGTAGCTATGCAACCTGTGTAGGCAAATTCTAGCACAGCTGCAACACCGCTATGGGTAATCCCAGGCTCTAAACTTATGTAGATGTTAGGATGGCTCCATTCCCATTGCATCTTCATCTTCCGAAGAACAACAGAACTCACCGCACCTAAGACTGGGGAGTGTGCATGGAGGGTATGCCCATCTTTAGTGCTCACAAACACGTCAGTGAGCCAGTCCGAGTGCCTAAAATCCTCCAGGCTCTGAAACACTTCGGTCGGGTACTTCTCGTGATGGTACACTATCTGGGCATCCTCTTCGTCGTCACTGTCATCATCAGAATCCTCCTCGAAATCTTCGTCTTCCTCCCAGTACTCTAACGACTCTTTCTCTTCCTCATAACTGTCATCAGTTTCAGTTTCTTCCTCCTCTGTGCCACTGTGTTCTTCTGAGTCTTCTGATTCAGTCGTCTCTTCATCGTCGTCTTCATCATCTGACAAATGTCTTACCTTGGGAACTGTTGCAAATTGGATTGTATTCTTGTATTGACCTCCAATATCACGATCGCTATCAGATTCAAAATCATCATCCTTAATGTCATCATCATCATCATCATCTTCTTCTCGTTCTCCTTCTTCTTCGTCTTCTTCTTCTTCTTCAGTAGAGGAAGTAGAGGAATCAATCATTTCATCTTGATCCACGCTGTCCTCGCTTTCATCACTTGGTCCTGCATGGTGGTCATTCTGAGACCACCCCTCCTCACTGCTCTCACTGGTCTCACTGACCCTCCTGGTCTCTCGACCCTGCTCCCTCTGATCCCACAATGGATTACTCCAATCGTTACGATTGTATGGTACTGTCAGCGCCATGTCTTCAACTCAGTCACGAGTCAGGAACGCACTGTTCTTTCAGAGTCTGTCTTTGCTCTCTTATCAAAACTAACTTGGCTCTTTCTAGGCAGCCAAAAAGATGTCCCACTCACGGGTCAGGAACGCACTGTTCTCAGAGTCTGTCTTCGCCTCTTCTTATCAAAACTAACTTGGCTCTTTCTAGGCAGCCAAAAAGATGCCCCACTTTGAGAAGCAGCTGGTGTTAGTTAGTGATGTTGTTTGGGTCTGTCTGCAGTATGTCCCGTGAGCTGCCTCTTAGGTGATACTTAGACTTTGATGACTGAGGCACTTCTAGAAACTCATCACTATTTATAAAACTCTCGAATGGGAGGTAACGCTGTGAGCAATCCAGCAGTATCCCTGTCTAGGCTCATATATTTCCTGCACAGTCCAGAGTTGACAGCTATGTGGGTCAGGCAGTGATGGCAGTGAGCTAGGAATACAGTGCAGCACGTTACAGACTTGTTTTTGAGGAGAATATCTTATTTTTCTCTTTTGTGTCAGTTCAAGGTATGGTTGTTGTAAAGGCTTTACAGATTTATTGTTTAACCATTATCCAGTATACTTGTTTTTATTCTTCAACCAGTATTCTTGTTGTTTTCAGGTTGTCTTGATATTTTTGCATATCTAACATAATTTGATCTAATATTGTATTCAAACAATCATCCACATCTGCTGAAAGGTTTTTAGACATAATATCTCATTGTGTAGTTTTTTATTTACCTCAGATTGTGTTTCTAGGTAAACTGAAATAAAATTAACAATTTGTGTCCTGGGGAAAAGAACAGCAGTCAAAACTTCTCAAGTTCAGCAGTGGTTTGGGAAGGGGTATGCAATACACAGAAAACAAATTCTTCATGATTCAAATCCTTATTATGAATGTTATGTCTTATTATCTATTTGACATTTATATTTCTACATTCTATTTGTATTTCTCATTTGATTGACTTTTTTAGTTTCATATATAAAAAAGTCCATGTAGGTCAGAGTCTCACACAGTGGAACATTCCGGAAATGTTCATTCTCTTGGCTACCCATGTTTCTTGTATAATAGAGCTGCATTATTGCACAGGGCCGGACTGGGACCAAAAAATGGCCCGGGCATTTTTGGCCTTGGCGGCCCACCATGATTTTATTCAATAATAGTAATGTTGTGTCTAGCTAAAATAACACTGCAAGTTGGACATATTGCACGAATATGAGAGATTTAATTAAAGTTGCCCAATATCCTTCATGAAAATTATGAGTAAATGACTGCCCCGGCCCAAAAATGACCATCGGCCCACCGGGCATTGCCCTGTATGCCCTATGGCCAGTCCATGCCTGTTATTGCATATGGAATAATCACTCTGCCTCCCTAAATGATGACAGGAATCATCAAGCATTGGCTCAGCAGTGCCCCCAAAGCACTCTACTCATCCATCTCCTATTTATGATTAGTCATATTTAGATAGATAAATGGATAGACAGATAAATAAATAAATAAATAAATAAATAAGTAGGACAGATGTACTGTACTTTTGGCTTTATTCCAACTTGGACCAAGAAAATAAATTGCAACACACAATGATATACAATATGTACAGTAAGTCATGGGTCAACCAATAAACAAACATGTGCACATACACACACACACACACACACACACACACACACACACACACACACACACACACACACACACACACACACACACACACACACAAAACAAAACAAAACAAAACAAAAACAAAGTGAAAGGTTAAGCACAACAGTCCAGTGTTTTTCCCCCCTTAATCAAATGGAATTATTTTATTAATTACTGCTGGTTGTTTTCTTTCATGCTATTTGCATTACCATTCTGTTTGCTAAAATACTTGTATACACCACACATTCACAAACAAAAATTTGAAACACAGTATGTTGTTTTTGTTGGTCATGGACCTTGTTTACCATTTTACATGTTACACATTGAGGTGGTCAGAAAAACAAAAGTGCATATGAGAGTTTTGAGATACAGTAGCAGGTTAAGTTTAGACATCTGACAGCAAAGTTCACTGCAAGTCTTTGGCGCCACCTCTGTTTATCATTCTCTACATAACTACAGTGTCGAGGGACTAGGTTAGTCGTCGACACACAGTCTTATTCTTCAATGTAAAATAAGTGTTGATTAATAATCACACCTTACACTGTATGTTATCTGGTTGAATTAAAGTAGTAGTACATCAAAGCAAGAGCATGTCTGTCAAACAGATGTTATCAGTCTTTTTATGTATGCTAAACATAACATTTCCTGAAAAAATCTAGGAACAAGCCACTGAATTCAGACTGTGGTTTGGCAATATTTTAGAATAATGCGTACACACATCAATGTCATAGGATTCCACGAATCAACCTTTTCATATTTTCAATCTGACACCCAATACTTTGAATACAATGAGAGAATTTTCATACTTCTAATAATGAGACAAATACAGTGCGTTCCAATAACTTTGTGAAACAGAAAGAGCATTTAAAACGTTGTTGTGGCACGCCTTTGGTTTATCAAAGATTCCCTCTCACATTTCATATGAATCTATGGCTAATCTTTGTTTACAGTAGGTACTGTACGTGTTTGTGCTAAGCCAAACAATGTCTAAGAACAATTGTCAAAGACAAAATAAGAAGAATACAAAAATAAAGGTTTAAAAGGAAAAAGCCTAATTTTGCCCTCATTCACACACTTGATCAGCAAAATCAAGAAGAGGTGATTGGTTGCTGGAGGCCTGATTTCTACACCTAAATACATTTCTGACATTGAATAGGTCCTCCGGGGGTTCAAAGGTCAAGTAAATAGGGGGCTAGAGTAATATACACCTGAATGGCTCCCTCTACATGAGAAGTCACACATCATAGACATAAATGCTATTTATTACGACTGACACTACAATTGTAGGCAGTCCCTATCTACTGAGGTAGGGAAGACAGGTTCTAAATATATTACTGAAGAGAGTACCGTCTGGTAATTACATTATGAGTGGGTTGTGCAATGAGGAGATACCATGGCTTGTTTGTTTGTTTGGCTTCTTTGAAACACAGTGTATCGACGAAATCTAACAGACATACACAATACCAAGTAGTACACTACACAATGCCAAGTAGTCCACTACAAAGGCGAGCAAGAGGGTGAAAATGCTTTGCTAGATTATGAAAATGTGTCTAACCCCTCTAACTAAGTGTGCTTGGGTTTGTTTGTGTTAGTCCTTATGTTCACCAGAGGCTTGTGGCTAATAATAATCAGTCAGCC